>JANHGO010005474.1:0-23009 GCA_024606505.1 Aquila spilogaster
TTCTAGCCCTTGTGTTTGCATAGTTAAGTTTGCTTCAGACAAGAAGCTCAAAACCAGAGAAGCAAATTAAAAGAGCCCGGAGGGTCAGGGCTGTTCTTCGCGGCGTGGGGAGAGTAGCATTCCTGGGTCTCCCAGAGGCTGCTGGGTGTCCTGGTGGGTAACAGGTTGGCCTAGGGTGCATTAAAAATAACGTGGCCAGAAGGCCCTGGGAGGTGATCGTCCCCCTTCATTGTGTCCTGTGAGGCCACATCTGGAGTACTGTGTCCAGTTCTGGGCTCCCTAGTTCAAGGCAAGGAACTTCTAGGGAGAGTCCAGCAGATGAACACAAATACGACTGGGCGCCTGGAGCATCTCCCTTACGGGGAAAGGCTGAGAGGCCTAGGTCTGTTCAGCCTGAAGAAGATTGAGGGGAGCTGTAATCAGTGCTTATAAATATCTAATGGGTGACAGTCAAGTGGATGGGGCTGAGCTCTTTTCAGTAGTGTCCAGTGACAGAACAACAGGGAAACAGAGCAACAGGCAAAAACTGCAACACAGGAAGTTCCAACAATCATGAGGAAGAGCTTCTTTCCTTTGAGAATGACAGAGCACTGGAACGGGCTGCCCTGAGGAGTTGTGGAGTCTCTCTGGAGATATTCAAGACCCTCCTGAACACTTTCCTGTGTGTGAACTGCTATAGGGAACTTGCTTTAGCAGGGGGGTTGGACTCAGTGGTCTCCAGAAATCCCTTCCAACCCCTGCCACTCTGTGATTCTTTCTCTATGTAGGTGTTAGTGATTCTTAAGACAAGTGAGAGAACCCACCACCACCCACCACCACCACAAACACACAAGCTAAAACATAGGCCTCTAGTTATTACAAATAGTAAACAGCACAATGAAATGTTTTCATTGAGCTTCTCAATATTATATATTCAAATAACAGCTGTTTCCAGTGGTATAGCGAGTCAGGAGACAGCTTAGGTGGAATCATATCTTTTCAGAGCAATTGACAGTAATTGAAGAGGGTCTCCCACCCCATATGTTTTCACCTAGTATTTGTGGACACAGGATTTAGATGAATCTTTTAATTCTTAAATTTTCACTAAACTGAGACCTATTTTTAAGAATCAAAGTGACTGGGATTTTCAAGTGAAAAACACTGTATTTGTTAACCCATTCAATTTTGGTTAAAAGTTCAGAAATTTTCAGGTAAGTGCAGAGCACCGAAGTAATTTCTTACAGGAAAAACATATGCAGAGAGGGACTGTTGGGTGTCTCATTAGATACTGTAAAGGTTATAATGGTTCTAGGTACATTCAGTCAACTGAAAAATTGATGCCATAATCCCTTTCATCCTCCACTTGTGTGCTGTTAGAGGAATGAGATCTGTAGATTGTTTCTGAAGTGGCTTGTTGAAAAGCAGTGTTGCACTGTGGCCTTAATACAAGCTAAGAGCTAAATGCCTGCTCAGAGAAGGATGGCTGGGTTGGTCATTACAAGCGCTGGCATTTGTGTAGCTCATCTTGAGGTGAGAAAGATTGCTTTCATGGCAGACAGCATATGAAGATCTGTAGCAAAACATATGACATTTATACAGTATTTTCATTTTGCTTAGGTCAACAACAATGTTTGATAGTGCAATCTTTCTCCTTCCCTGGATAGTTTAGTCTTAAGACTAAGGAGAAGGACTTGAATCAGCAAGTCTTTTGTATTTGCAGGCAGGAATTATAAATGCTGGCAGAAGCTCTGCAGTCTGGCCTTAGGTAATATAAAAGTTGTGGGAGTGTAAATTTTTAGGAAACGGGTTTTAAGCCTCAACTTTTACCTTTCTTTTGAAAAAACACTTGAATTTCTTCAGTGTTGTATAGTTTCAATTTTGTTCTGAATTTTTTTATTGGCCATTGCTCTTTTAATTCACAGTGAGTAAATATTTCTAGGCTCCTATGCTTCTTCTGCTGTTAAAAAGAAACTACACAGAAACTGCTGTCCTGGTGTAGTTTCATTGCCATTGCTGCCTAGAATTTGGGAAATGTGTTGACTTCGTGCTAACAGTCACATTAATCCTAGAAATGCAAGAACAGAGAAGACTTCTAAAAGCAGATGCTATGCTCAAGAGCAGTAAATTATGTCCTATGTAGAGTTTTGTTTAACAAGTTCTTAGGAACTTAAAATAAAGGAGTGTCTGCAAGTCTGCAGCCTCTTTAAAGTTATCAGCTCCCGTGCTTAACTTTATTTCTACTTTTTTCTTTAAAGATTGAGTAAGCCCAGTTTCTTCATTTTTCCTTGTAGCCACATTTTAAACTTCTTACTCATGTTGTTATGTTCTGAACATTCTACATTTAATCCAGAAAGTGTGGAGCTCTAGCATTTCCATCACCAAAGCTGAAATACATGGCTCCATTCTGAGACCTACCAGAGATTACTTAATAATACTAATTAATTAATATACAAGAGCATTGAATTTCAGAAATTGTGTTCATATGGCATGACAACTCTTCATTAGCTTGACCCAACATAGTTTTTGTTTGTTTGTTTGTTTTTTGGACAGCAATGCAAGCTTCTGAAACAAATACATAACTTTCAACACAATTCTGCATGAATTTGTTTTGGATCAAGTTTTATGCAGATAAAATTCATCCTAAATAACTTTTAAATATCAAAGAGCTGTTGTGTTCATTATTGATTATTTCACAGGTGATTATTTGATACTAAGACCCGAATTTGAGCATGATTTTGCTAGTTTATTCACTTGCTTTCCTGGTACTAATACTGGTAAAATCTTGTGTAAGTATTCTGCATGGCTATACTGGTTTCTACAACAAAAGCATAAGCTTTCTGTGCTTTCCATATATGTAAAGGACAGTGATGTAAGTGGGTAGCAATCCATACGTAAAGCATGTAAATGTGTAAATGCATGTAAAACATGTAAATGCATTTGACTAGATAACCCAAGTGGGAACTGAGGAGTCTTTTCTAGATTAGCAGCCCTTAGAGGCATAAGTAAGGCTGCATTCTTGTAATAGCTTAAGCAGACCAAAGTCAGCCCTAGTTCTGCCTTTGCAGATTTTCCCAGGCCTTCCTGGCCCCAATTTATATGGACTTAACATTTAAGACGACTTAAAGGGAAGGATACTGCAAAAAGAGTAGATTCATATCCATTCAGTTCTGCAATGAGAGATGTGTTTGAATATTTTCCTATTCTGCTGATCTGAACTGAAATGTAGTTTGTTTAGGTGTTTACCTGGTTTATGTCTTGATGTCTGACTTTGAACGCAGTTAGCACGATATCCTCAAATATAACATTTTTAAACTGACTAGAAATACTAAAAAAACTCTCAGCCCTTCACAATCTCTCTCTGAAAGTAATTTTGTCCTCTTCTCTGCATAGCCCTGCTAGTGGAAACTGCTTTGTCCTGCATACAGTTTTTGAATGCTCAAGTCTGAAGTGTTATACCACTTCTTTAACTTAGAAGTTGCACCAAAGTCCTTAAGCACTGTTGTCCTCATTCTTTGGTCCATTTTTTCATTTCTTTTAAAATAATGCAAGGGATGCAAAATAATGCACAACATCCATTCAGTTCAAGCAGGGAGCAAAGCTCATTTTCTGTCAGAACCAAGTACCAGCTCAAGTACCAGTTCAGTCTCACCCCTGACCTCTATTACATCAGTTGTCCACTGTGATCATGTTCTTAAGAGACATACGCTTAAGAGCAGACAAAAGTGAAATTCCAAATCTTGCTTGAGGAAGAAGGTTTAGCAGAGATCTCATCTATTCTCTGTAAAGTATAGTTAGATTATATGTGTACAGATGAGACCAAGTATGTGAAGGTGATTATTGTCAGCTGGTATTCTTGAGGAGGCAGAAGACGTGCATGTTTCAGAGAGCTGAGGTCTGCTTTCAGCCTGGAGCTCCATGGAGGCTGCATACTGATGGATCTCTCTGAAGGTCTTCAGCACATTTTATTCTGCTTGCTGAGAAGTAGCGGCAATTGGCAGATGCTGCTGCTAGGCTAAGCAATAAATGCTTACACCTTTGTATTCAAAAGTGAAACTGATAACTGTCCTTTGTTTTGTCTGTCTGAAGAACATGAAGTCCTTCTGATGGACACTCCAAAAAGGTCAGCATTTTATGTAACTTACTAATAAGTAAGCCTAACTGCCAGTTCAAACAGTTGCACTGTGAAGGACAGAGGTACAAATATATGTTGTATATGTTCTTTCACCTGTAAATCTTTAAATGCTGTCCAGTTTGGTAAAGGTACAGTATTGTTTGTGCCTAATAGCCTATCAAAAATTTGAATCCAGGTTCCTCTTCCCACATCAAAAACTCATAACAATGCTTTGCATGCAGTTGTAAATGGTTCAAGGTCTCAAGGAGCAGTGGGGGCCAGCTGCTCTGTAAGGGACAGAAGCTGAGGGAAGTCATTCAGCCTGGGTTCAGTCCCACAGTGCCCAATTGAGGTGAACAGGTCAGGCCCAGAGATGGCAGTGAGATTCAGCCAAGAGTCCAGATCATCAGGAAATCTCAGGGTGATGGGGCAGAGCTGAGATCAAGCCAGAAAGTCAATTTCCTGGTCGAGGTCATGTTTGGAGGTGGTAGCCAGGGTTACAGCGCAGTGATCACCAAACATATCTGTAGTGACAAGGCAAGTCTGTTCTTCATAGGTGGCGTTGAATGAGCCATTTGGCTACTTTTTGCATCAGCCAAAGATATGTAACTAAGAGGGAAAATATGTTTAGTGCAATCATGTCAGGATATCCACTTATGAATATGGCATAGTGCCTTTCACATACTGTCCCACATGCCCAGAACATTTGAGAGGGCAGCTCTCACAGAAAGAACAGCTGTGGGACTTAATCTCCTGGTTTATAAAGCTTCAAAGACACATTTTTAGATGTTAACATTTTCATGGACCACCTTTCTGACAGCATGAAAGAAGATAATATGCTTATATTTATTATTTTTCTATGGAATTTTTGAAGACTGGCTTAGTCAAGAGTAAAAGTTTGTATGTGTGATACCCCACACTAATCTAATTATTAAAAAAGGCAGCCTGTAGTTATGCCTAACTATGTAGATGTCATGCAAAAACACATCCTGAAAGGAGTGACTATCTTCAACAGCACTGTTGTTCCTCTCTTACTCTGAAATACACCCAGATTCAATGGGATGACTTTGTATTCTTTTATTCCTCTGTCATAGCTGCATTTGGTCATGAAACTGGGTGCAAAATTTTTGCTGTCACCACATGACAGAACTTGAAAACTATGTGGAATGCAGGATGGTCTGTCCTGCTGTCTTTCCTTTCCTCACATCCTCTTTTTTGCCTTCACTTCATTCCTAGTCTTTTCTCTTTTTGCTTTTTCAGTAGTCAGCCAAGACCGTCACATCCTCAGTGCTGCAGTCATCAGTGAGACAGCTGAAGACCAAATGTTAACTGTGCTGCTGCTTGAATCCTGCCAGTTTTGAGACTGAGCAATAAGACTGTGTGCTCTGACTGTTTTTCCACCAATGAGCTTGCAAGTGGGGACTGAAACTGTATTTTCTACTCTTTCTGATGTTTTCTCTCTTTTTTATTTGTGTATCTGCACTAAGGAAGTAGCATGGGATTAGATGAGCAATGACTCTAGATTACTGCCACTTATTTTGTCTGTTTTCAATACCGTTGAAGTGGTACTATTGCTGACATTATCTAAAAGATGACAGACAAGATTTTCTTCTGTCAAAATAACAACTAATACGAAGGATACTTCAAAAATGGCAACTTTACTGAAATTTTTTTGATTTGTTTTCTCTCAGCATCTTGAAAATTCTGCACAGTTAAATTCTTTGAAGTTAATACGACAGCTTCCTGTCAGAAAACATAGGTCAAAACTTCTTCCAAGGAGCATAGTTCGAATGAAATGCTGATTGTGAGAAATAATATGTAGTGAAACAGCCAGTTCCACTAGAGGGCATAGTTGTGTATAGAAAAACAAAATAGAGTCATAACACTGTTCGTTTTCCTGGAAGTACCTTTATCTCAAATTAGCAAAACATTACTGATACACTTTAAATGCAATTCTTAGATTATTTTATCTCAGAAGGACACCTTCTGGTACAGATGGCATCAGTCTCAGTGGGTAGTAGCCATTTGTGTTTGATACAGTCACAGTGTCACTTTCCGAAGCTCCTTTCTCCTGCTTATGCAGGAGAAAATCAATGTTTCTACTTTGCTTATATTTCTATGGACAATACAGATGATATTAAAAAAAAATCAGATGTGACTTAGGACCTCCTGTCCTAGCAGTTGTCACTTCTGTTGAAATGATCTAAGGCGATTGACTTAACAACAATTGATTTCAAATGAAACCATGATATTGTGTCTTTGGGAGGAGTACCTTAGGTATTACAGATAGCAGCTGTCTATATTGGACAGGTTTGCCTGTTAATTAGAAGACACATTGTAGACTGCATAGCTTGTATAACAAATCTTGACCCTGTTGTCAAGGAAATTAGAAGGATGTGTTAAGTATGACTGAATGCTCTACAATAACATTTGAAGTAGTATTAAGTAGTTATGTTTGTATCTGCTATTTTTTGTTGTTACTGTGTTGTTACAGTAGGCATTATATCATAAGATTAGATGTTGCCCTAGGCTGTAAGGCATAATTAGTTTGTCTGAGGAAAAGGTTGTGTGTTCTCCTTGTCACTGCATTGTCAAGAAAATGCCATTGTGGCTACAGCTACACTTACAGATTTGTGTTTGGATGTGCGGGAGAGAACTTCAGCAAAGCTTTTGTCTTTCAGAGGTGATCCAGGAGTTGAACCTCTTCTGTTGCTATATGCTGCATCAGCACTGGGAGGCTCTACTGATTCTCTGTGCTGATGTAAGGGAGGCAACAGAAGCTGTTTACAGAGAGAGGACTGCAAAAATCCTATGAAAGTGCTACAGGTGGATGGATGTGTCATGAAACACAAGGGCATTTAAGTCATGTAAAATACCCATTTCCCCTGTGTTTACTGGTCTATTTAAATCCTTCTGTATTACTTTCAATTTTCTATTAACATGACAAATTTTTGCTTCCCTGGATGTCAGAAGCATGGTTGAAGGGAAGTAGAATGAGGCCCAGAGTGAGATGCTTGAAGGACAAGCATACTATGTGTCAGCTTTATTGATCAGAGGCAATTAGCTTGGTGAAACCCAATTAGGACACAGTTTTAGTTTTATACACACAGACTTTAATCACTCATTATCCAAGTGAACTCTAAAGGGAATTACAAGAGACTAACAGGATGAAATGGCTGTCCCTTTGCTGTTAATGTAGGAGTTTTCTAAGTTTGTATTTGGTTCTTAAATGCTGATTTCAATGACTTAATCTTGCATTAAATCAGCTTTTTTTTTATTATTATTATTACTTTTTTTTCCCCATTAGCAAGATCTTAATCATCTGTCATTCTGGCCTTTCTGGTGACAATTATCCCATGAGTTAATTTAATTTTTTTTAAACTCCTCCCCTTGTTTGCTTCTCTTGCTTAAGGCAATTTTTGTTGACACCTTCTGGCTGGCTGCCTAACATTTGGCTAATAGCTCTGTGCAGTTGTCAACTTCATACTGTTTGAAATTGAATTCTCTTTCCTCAGTTTGTATGGGTCTGCTGTTTACTAGCCCATTATGCATGGAATCTAATCCACTTATGGTGTAAGAAGCTTGGAGACATAACTTTTTTTTTGGTCACATTATGTTTTATTTATTGAGCATAATTTAGTTTGAATGAAATGAAATAGTCATAATGATTCTTGTACTGTTGAAGAACTTTCTTATCACAGTGCATTTTGTCAGTTTGATTTATTTTATCTCTCTATTTACAGTTGTTGTGACAATCAGAGTTGCTTTACTAGTTACAGCAAAAGTCCCTCATCCTCCTGGAAAGCACTCCATATTTCAAATTACAAAGTCAACTTCAGAGTAGACCTGAGAAGTGCGTAGGCGAGTTTTGATTTAAAGTGGTGTCTACTTTCTCTCTCTCTGGTATATTTTTCATTTGGAAAGTTGCTGTCATTGCTGTATATCAAGATGCATTGCATAGGCAGGGAAATATTGTTCGTATAAAAAACCACTATTGAAACCAGGATTGAAAGTTATGTAGTTATGGAACTATGTCTATTCTGCCACATCTGAAAATAAGGACACTTCAGTGCCAAATTTAAGACACTATATTTAGTGATTCTGACATGTATATCCCAGTATACAAAATGGCAAAACTGCATTAGACCTGTTTGTTGATGATATAATGCTGTGAGGTACAGTATTCACTTCTGTAGGATGTCTTCATGGTTTGCACTTTTCAGGAATGAGAGGGAGTGAAGTTAAAATTCTTTGGGCCAAACCTCTGACAGAGGAAGCATGGGAGGCTGAAAGAGCCCTTAAGCAAAATATCTGTATTAAACTGAGAAAGAGAAAATAGTTTCCTGTTAGAGACACATTTGAAATCTCACCTTATCTCAGTAGCATGGATATACACCATTTATAGCAGAGTAAATCTTAAAAATAATATTTTTGCTCTTAGAAGAGCCTTCACTGTTAGTCACAACCAGAAAATTTTACTAGTACATATTCTTCTCAAAGATAGTTCCAGGCTTTCAAATTGATATCCTATATTCTTCTTACTGAGAAAGGACAATAAATTAAACCTAGACAGAGGATTTTCATTATTCCTTAAGACAAAGAATTTTACATCTTTCAGAAGTTCTTTCTGTGCTGTTTATCAAAGGGTACTTGAAAAATCATGCTCTTAATCATCATAACTTTTAATCCCTTGTTCTCCAGAGAAGTTTCATGCCATTTTTGCAGCATGCCTCCAACAATGATGTGATAAAGTTAAGAGTTTAAACAAACATTTATTGTTCAGATTCATCCTGGACTTCAGCATTGTGATATGACTAAGAACTTCTCTTAGATCTTCAAACCAGAAACTTTTGTTTCAGTACAAAGATTCAAGGTTTGGCTTTAAAAGTCTAGAGTCCTTTGCTCTTCCAACTCTGATTTTATTTATTTATTTATTTATTTTGCTTCCTAAACTGTCTTGATTTTATTTATTTTCTGAGGTATATCCCAAATCCAGCAGTTCCAGCTAGGAAATGATTTTCACTGAGTAAGCAATAAACAGGCTGCTGTTTGTATTAGCACTATCTGTACATGGCAGCAACATTAAATACTTCACTATTGAAAAGGAAGAAAATATATTTTACAGATTTATTTCTATATGGTGTGTCCTTCTGGACACCAAGTTCAACTTGAGCCAGCAACATGCTCTTGTGGCAAAATAGGCTTGTGGTATCTTGGGCTACATTAGGAGAGTCAGCCAGTCAGGGGAGGTGACTACTCAGCCCTGGTGAAGCCACATCTAAATTACTGTGTCCAGTTCTGGGTTCTCCAGTAAGAGAGAGACCTGAACATATGGGAGAGAGTCCATTGAAAGGCCACAAAAATGAATAATGGGCAGGAGCATCTCTCCTATGAGAAAAGACTGAGAGAGTCGGGACTGGTTTACTTATAGAAAAGAAGGCTCAAGGCAGGTCTTGTCAGTATATATGAATACCTGGAGGGAGTGTGCAAAGAATACAGAGTCTATGCAGGCAAGAGGCAATGGGTACAAACTGAAACGCAGGAGATTAATCTGAACATCACTGGAAAGGTTACTGAGCATTGAAAGAGGTTTCCCTTTGAGGTTATGGAGTCTCCATCCCTGGAGATATTCAAAATCCATCTGGCATGGGCCTGGGCAAGCTGCTCTGGGTAGCCCTGCTTGAGTAGGGATTGGATCAGATGATCTCCAGGAGTCCCTTCCAACCTCAATCGTACTATGATCCTGTAACTTGGTATCATCTATGTAATCTTATTTGCTTAGAATACGGTACTGTATTTTCAGCTTATGGCATTTTATGACCTCATTTGTCCTTCCTTTTTATGCATTTGTACAAGTTTTGAAAGCTGACTTCACTTCTGTAGCCTGTACACTAAAGGCATAAATCTTTGAAAAGAGAGAATGCCCCAGAGTTTATGTGTAAGACTGAGCTATAACTGTGTTTTTTGATACTTACTGTAATATCACACAGTGGTATTTTTTTAATCAGGCACAACTATGTTTTTCTGCTAAGCCTTCGGTCTCTGGGGGTAATTCAGTAGTTTCAGATTAGCTCATTTGATACTGGGGTTCTGAAACTGCTTTCTAAATATCATTAAATGATGATTCATATAAATAGAAACATACAAGGTTTTAAATATTCACCAATTACTGATGGAATTGTCATATACCTAGAATTCAGGTCTTGACAAAGTTCTCAGCCCTAGATATTCATGCTGGTCCAAAGATTTATTTTTAGCATGGGATTTCATGCTTTTTTTCTATGAAGATCCTGACTAAGAAAAAAAGAGTAATACAATATACATCATATTTTATGTATACATGTTATACATGCATTACTGTGTCTAAATTGTTGTAATGACTCTTTCCAATATTTCATCTTTTGCAGTGGCAGAGGAAAATCTTGGCTACTTTATACCATAGACTGTATTTTATTTTTCACTAAACCTACTTGACTTTAAATAGGCCATTCAGTGTTTTCAAATGTTAAGACAGGCTGAAGAACAAACTCTGGAAGGAAAAAAAAACAATCCAGCTTTGTTTACTACAATTTAGTAATTCTATTGAGTTCATTTGATTTGAGTTTACATGCATGTATTGATGATGACTTTTGTCCATTCTGTCATTATCAGTATAAGAATGCATCACCCTCTTCAATTCAGTCTGTTGTTTAAAAATGCTTTTAACAGCTCTCATTTCACATTTCCTTGGTACTATAAAGCAGAACAACTTGCTTTTCCTTCCACGCAGAAATGAAACATAGGTGCTCTTCTCTCTCCAGTAAAGTGCATCTTATTATAAATAAGTCATCACTTAAAGAAATTTAGACTAAAAGGCAAGGAATTACTTGTTTTATAGTATGAACATATCTTCTGCGTAAGATATTCATGCATTCCTTTATCCAAGGCAAAATCTAGTTTTAAGACACCAAAGTAAGTTTGTCTATGAACAGCAGAAGTAATTAAGTTCTTTAATGTTTTTTACTCCCACGTTACTCAGTCCTTCCCATCTTCAGTGCTAAAGTCCTTCTTCCAGCTCCTTCCTGTGTCTTTTGCCAGTTTGGCTGAGAAAATGGCAACATATGCTGTTGCTGAAATAAGTGTGAGCTGATTGCCTGTTAGTTATACCCACATCCATTGGCCAGCTGGCTGAACTGCAACTGGCTCTTCCATACTGATAACACTGATTTGGGTCCATTTCTACCAATAGACTTTTCACAAAATGTACAGGAGTTCACTATCTTTGAGCTGCTCAAAGAACTCACGGGTTAGGAAGGGGAGGCCAGGCGGTACAGTTGCATAAGTCTCAATTCCTTGAGAAAACAGGTTTGAAATTAATGTCAACCTATACTCACATCTCAGAAAATAAAAGAATCTGAAAGTCCATCACAGCTGATAAGCATATCAAAACTATTAGATGTTCTGGCTAAAATTATTCAGAAAACAAAGTAAGTGTTTATTTTCTAATGCCATTAGGAGAACCATTTGCCAAGTTTTGATGCTTATTGAAGTTAGTATGATTACATAAGTGTAACTTAATGGAACATTGCTTTTAAATATTTATTACGCCTTTTTTTTTTCCACGTGGAAGAGGAATTCTGATGCAGCAAAGCAAAATGCTTAACTTTTAAAATAACAGATCTACTTCTCCAAGGAGTTTTGAAGTTGTACAAGCTTAAAAACAACGTATTGTATGGTCAAATCCACATACGTACAGGCACAGGCAGGTTCTCCCATTATCTTAACAAAACTCTTCTCATTAAGGAACCTATTTAGACCTGAAATGTCAAAGCAGTACACTTTATTTTATTTTTGTGACCAGCTTGCATCTAAAGTGCTTTTGCATACATAAGGCATTGCTATTTGCTCAGTTCAGCATCTATGTTAAGTGATTCCAAGGTACTCCATTCCAGACGTTATAGAAAGAATTATTGCCACCCCACTGACCTGGAAGTCTAAAACTTGCCGATTTCAGTCATGTTAACCACCCTGGAGCAGGAGAACCATCTAGCAGAAACTTACCAGTCTGCAGAATCTGACAGATGAACAAGGTTCCTGCTGAGCAATTTTGGTGAATAGATGCATTCTTCCATCAATTATATTCTACCAAATTGGCATTTATCTTTTGAAACCAATTTCTCAAGAGATTTTCCAGACAGCTCGTGTAAACAAGAAAAAGTTTAATATTAATATTCTTTAATTTGCTTACTTCTAACTGTGCCTTCTTTTAAGAAATGAAGGTATCATATACTTCTTTTTAGAGAGAGTAGAACTTGTTTTTTTCCATTTCTCAACTATTCAAGTTACTTCAATAAAGGAACAGGATTCACTTGAAAAAAATTACTATCCGTATGCTGTAGCAGTTATCTTTAGTATAATGAAGCAGGACTTCTTGTTGGTAGTGGTAGAATTATGCATTATCTTACCTTACTGTTGTGGTTTAACCTGGCAGGTAGCTCAGCACCACAGTCATTCGCTCACTTCCCCACACCTTCCCAATGAGATGAAGGAGAGAATAGGAAAGAAAAAAAAAGTAGAACTCATGAGTTGAGATAAAACTATTTACCAAGAAAAGCATAATAGTTATGATTATATATATATGTATTAATGTGTATAACAAGTGCAGTCAACACACCAGAGGGATGGGATGCCATCCAGATGGACCTAGACAGGCTTGAACAGTGGGCCCAGGTGAGTCTCATGAGGTTCATCCAAGGTAACATCCACTACCAGTACAAGCTGGGGGATGAAAGGATTGAGTGCAACCCTGACGAAAAGGACCTGTGGGTACTGGTGGATGGCAAGCTGGACATGAGCCAGCAATGTGCCCTCACAGCTCAGAAAGCCAACTATATCTTGGGCTGTATCCAAAGAAGCACGGCCAGCAGGTCAAGGGAGGTGATCCTGCCCCTCTACTCTGTGCTGGTGTGACCTCACCTGGAGTACTGCATCCAAATGTGGAGTCCTCAGTACAGGAGAGACATGGACCTGTTGGAGCGCAACCAAAGGAGGGCCACAAAAGTGATCCAAGGGGTGAAAAACCTCTCCTCCAAGGACAAGCTGAAAGGGCTGGGGCTGTTCAGCCTGGAGAAGGGAAGGCAGCAAGGTGACCTGATGGCGGCCTTTCAGTATCTAAAGGGGAGCTACACGAAAGAAGGGGACAGACTCTTTAGCAGGGTCTGTTGTGACAGAACAAGGGGAAATGGTTTAAAGCTTCATGAGGCTGGATGTAGGTTAGATATAAGGAAAAAGTCTTCTACAGTGAAGGTGATGAGGCACTGGAACAGGTTGCCCAGAAATGTGGTAGATAACCTATCTCACGAGATTTCCAAGGCACGGGTGGACCAGGCCCTGGGCAACCTGATCTAGCTATGCCTGTCTCTGTTCATTGTATGGCAGTTGGACTGGATGGCCTTTTAAAGGTCCCTTCCAACTCTAAGGATTCTGTGATTCTATTATTCTAAATGATGCACAAGAAATTGCTCACAACCCCCCGACCAATGCCCAGCTAGCCCCCCTGTTGATTTATTGGATTAAAGAAGTTTAAGTACTCATTTCTGTGATAGGTTAACCATTGTTAAGGGACAAATTCCTATCCAGCCACATGCTTACTCCTCAACAGGACAGGGAGCAAAGATGGGAACAAGATGAACAAGAGAGGTTGTGTGTTGAGATAAAGATGGGACTTACTAATTATTGTTGAGGACTAAATGGCTATAATCGTATCTATCAGTGCTATATATGACGTGGACAGTACTCTTTAATGCTGTAACCATGGAGGTAGTCACTTTGACCCAAGTTAAGAGATTTCTCTGTTTCTGTTGTTCCTTTTCCTGTGGATGAAGACTTTGCGTGATTCTTTTCAAAAGTGGGACCCAACCACAAGCTGTGGTCAATTCCTAGTCCTAACTGTTCAGTTCTGATACACCATAGGTTTAAAACCATCTAGTTTGCCTCTACATAAACGATCCCATTATGGTCTGCATTAATGGCATTCTCACTAAATCATTTATTTCAAAGATATTAGCAATAACAGAGGTGTTAGTGATTGTTTCTTGGGTCTGAAGAAATATTCTCTCTGGCATCTGAAACTAAGTGATTCCTTCTTTTGAAAACTATGCAATTTGTAATGCCTTTTTTTAAAATCAAATTCATCTCTGTTAATAAGATCTATAATTATTAAGCAGGAAGGCATAACAAGATCGGCTGATTATAATGTAAGTAGTGTAGACAAGTACTTCTAATTCCCCAAAGGATTAATCTCTCTGATCGTGATGCGAGCATGCTTTGGGCTGCTAGACTGCTGTTTTTAAACATCCTTATTTTAAAGGAATTGTATTTATGGAAGATTAAATTAATAGTTCGGAATGCTCAGCAGCTTTTTATTATAGCTGATGTTTGCTTTCTTTTTGTTATTAATTTCAAGAAGAAGTAACAGATATCCTGTGTGGAATGTCCGTGAATTAGCTCTGCTTCTGTGACTGCAATCTGTGGGCCTAAACCTGCAAATATTCAATAATGCAACCACTTAGATTTGTTTCAGTATGATGGTGTATTTGAATGAGAAAGGCATTGCTACATCTCTTCATCTGATTGGTGTAAATATTTCATTTATATCTTTGTTTCTATATGTGTAAAATGATACAGATCTTCAGTTTCTCTCAGGATTCTCAGAATGTGTCATAGATGCTTTGAGTTGAGGATTGGAATAAACAGAAGCATGCTGTGTTTTGGATGTTGTCTTCAGTCTGAACTGAAGTCTAACTGAGAGGAATCTGCCAACCTGCTTCTGTCACCCTGCTTCTCAAGGTAGATAGTCCTTCCAAATTCTCTTCCTGCCCATCTCCTTAGCAACATGCCATCATTCAAACGCAAATGTAGTATCTATAGCTTATCTGAGGGTTGCTCTCTTTCCTTTTCTAAGCATTTCCTAACTTGTTTTCTCTTTATTGCTATGTGGAGATCTTTGCATTTAAATGTACAAAAAAGTTGTCTGTGGTGTTTTGAAGGGCTGATTGATATGATGATGAACTGGAACAGATGGCTGTACTTGTATAGCATAACATGCCAAGTATAGAGCACATTAAATTCTGCAATCAGTGGTCTTTTAAATCAGCAGAATTTAGAAAGAATGTCAACTACAGGCCAGAGAAAGGTTGGTGACCTCAAACCCTGCTTGGACCGACAGATCAAAGAGAACAGAATTACAGTGTGCTTTCCATGTTTTATCTACCACTATTTGCTAACGCTGAAGGAGCCTCAAGGAGAGCAAACTCTAGAATTGGTGGTAAAAATGAGAGCACTCCTGGGACATTGTCTTGCTTTGTTCTAAAGGCACAGTAAAGTGTTCTCTCACAAGTGTGTTATCAATAGGATGAATAGTTCTTGTGGGCTTTGCAGATAGATACCAAAGATGAATTATTGTGAGACTTGTTGGAACAGTTCAGAACAGGGCCATGCTATGCCAGATGTTGCATGAAGGTAGTGCAGTAGACTTGTTAGCTGATTATCTCACTCTCTAAACAGGAAACAAAAAGTAATAGGGTGGGAAGGATGTAGTACAGCTTACAGGCCAAGGTGTGACTGCAGATGGCATGACATTTTTACAATACAGGGTTTTTTTTCCATTAGTCTTTCAGGTTAAATTATCCCAGGAAGAATGGAAGATGGAAGATGAGAGAGTGAACAGAGAGAACAGGATTAGGAATTGGGCAAAAAAAGATGAACTGTGTGAATTAAGGATAATACAGAGAAAGGATTTAGTTCAAATACTTCAGCAGCATACAAAAATAACAATATTCAGAGCAAAAACTCTAGTGAAGAACGTGACTTTGGCAATTCAATACTGCACTATCTCCTGAGGATGTTTCTTGTTCACATCTGCTAACTGAACTGGAGTTTGTATGGCTAAGTCTGAGACAGGATAGAATCAGGCAAGAGAACTTAACTGTGATCCAGAGCATAAGAATACATACATTGAGAAAAGCTACACAAAGTAAAAGACTCAGTCACGTAAACAACTAGAAAAATAAGAAGAAAAATAATTTTTAATGGACATCATGTTTAGGTTAAGATTAACAAAGAGGCTTACAGAGTTAACAAGCTTTTAATAGTGATTTCTTATTAGTGCCATGTGGAGGCAAAGGCTTTAGTGTGATTACATCTCTGATTAGACACTTGAAAATCCACAGAGGTAGAGAAGAAACCAGGCATAGACAAAATAAACACTGTAAAACTCGGACAATGTGAAAGAGAGCTTCATGCGGAGACTGGAGGAGTATCTAAATATGCACCTACTTGTTCTCTGTATGGGATGTCCTTTCTGATCAGACGAATATGTGTGATTTAAATACAGGTCCAGCAGTGTTTCAAAATTTTGGCCATATATTTAGAGAGTAATCTTCAGAGGAAGTTTGCCAACTTGAAACTTAGGCATTGCAAAAATGTGCAGTCTTCTACGCTTTTCATCAAGTCTCACTGTGTATAGTGACCATTAGACTCGTATTTTCCATATCATATATTTTTCTCTCCCAGCTTTGCTGGGGTCACAGAAAGAGAATAACAACCAAGGGAAAACAGAAACCATGATCATACTCTTACCTCTCCAAATTTCATAAGATGTCCTAGCAATGGAATACTTTTAAGACTGAGTAACTTTACCCATGTGAATATTCCCTTTTGGAAAGTTCAGTGGGTATATTTTTGCAAGATTAGGCAAGGGAACAGTGCATTCTTTTTTCTTTACTAACCTTTTAATATAGATTTTATTCTCACACAATTTTAAAATCAATCTGCTTATTAACCTAAGGTGCTTTAAATATTTATGGAGACCTGGATACCATCCACTTGTTTGATATAAGCTATGAATGTGCTGCTCTACCCTAGAGCAGTTGTAACACAACATTTTTTAATTAAAAAAAGCATGTAGTTAGCTGGACAGTACTTCTGACATCAGTAGAAAATAAAGTGAGAACATTTTTAAAGATCTAAAATAAGTGTGATTTAAAATGTTTTAGAATTACAGCTGTGTATGTATTTTAAGCTGCCAGAGTGAGATTCAGGATTCTCTTTCTCTCCTTGTCGTCTCTCACAGATTTGTTTTGTTGAAAACAAGGGAGTCAAGTTCATTGCAATATTTCATTGCTTGTGGTGTTTCACTGGATGTGCCAACTGAAATACAGAATCTTAAGCTGGGGAGGACCAATAGGCTCACAGGGCAATGACAGAACTGAGCCAAGCTGAGCTGAAAATAATTCTGTGGATTTTTCAGCCCTGTGAAGAAGAAGGATTAGAAATATGATGCCCTGCTGAATTCAGTTACAAAGAGATTAGAAGAAAGATATCCTGCTGAACTCTCTTACAAAGAAGTTGTGACAGTAGCAATCAGGAAGAAGAGCTTTAAGCAAAATGCTAAAACAATTAAACTCCTACCCTGCGCTGTACAGTGTGAGGCAGATAACTGACCTGGCTCTGAGCAAGTGCTACTGTGCTCCCTCTGAGTATAGCAATACAGGAATGTTCTGGTGTGCATTGACCCAAGCAGAGCCAGTAGCTACATGGCTGTACTGCATCTACTTTCACCTCTAAAATGGTTCTCTCCTTTCACCACAATGTTAAATTGTGTACACACAAATTCTAAGGAGAGTAGTTTCTCTGTATGCCAGTTTCTCTTGGGGGAAGCAGTAAAATAGCATGAAATGAGGTTGGTTTTAGTTTGAATGTTTGCAAAGTCATTGTACCTATTTCAATTGACCTGCTATGTTGAGTTTAAGAAAGCCAAACTAGTGACTATAGACCTTGCTTTGGGGAAGAACTGATCCTTTTTGCATTCTAGCACAAACATGCACACTAAAGTTTCTTCAAGGAATAGTCACAGATAAAAAGTTATTCTCCTCTTTGTGCAATTTAGAAGTTTTCTGTGGGTTACACACTGAGGAGATGACCTTTGTCTGGCTTATCACCAACAGGTTATTTGTGGCCGTGTGCTACAATATGCTATTGTAGCTATCAGTGAATGCATCAAAGGAGTTGGCTTTACTGTTGCCAGCATGTTAGTGATTTCTTCCTTTTTATTACTTCCTCCTCCCTGCCCTCAGTCTACAATATACATTTTTTCTTCAGTTATTGTGACCTGGTTTAAATTCATTTCTGTCCAGAGAATCCAGGATTCCTCACCAGATGTAGTTTTTAAATATGACACAAAAGAGAGTACAAAAGCTTCTCTTTATCTTTGAAGCTGCAAAATGTATGACATACATACATAAGGGAAGTCATAGCACACCAGTTTGGGAAGAGACATTGGACTATTTTGGCACTGAGAGCCTGCCAGTTTTAATCTCTGTTTCACCAGTCCTTCTAGCAAGTAGAAGAGCCAGGGAAAGAACAAGAAAAGTTTCTGAAACAAATACATCATCATAGGAAAGAAGAAGCTCAAATCTCTTAAGAGGATTCGTCAGACAAGAGAATTTCTATTGGAGAAAGCTCATGAATGCACCAGCCATATTCATGCAATATAGCTGCTGAATAACAGCTACATTAATTGAGCTAAATCATGTTTTGTTAATATCCTTATTACTAGCGATAGATTACTACATGCAAAGATTGAAAATGTTTTCTGACAACTGATAATTCTCCTTTTTAGCGGGAAAAAGAAATAGATTTCCTTTATAATAAGACACAAATCCTGATTTCCATGGTTTTATTCCATCTTTTATTTTATTACATTTTGCAAAGTCATCCAGATTTTCTTATAGATTAAGATTCCATGCATCATTTCCTGTATAATCTGATTCTACTCAGCTGGCTTTGATTCAGTGTCAAAATCTTCTGACAAAATATTGCATATCAAAGAGCATTCAGAAGTCAGGAGGCTAAGAAGGTCTGCAATCTCTTCATGTGTGGAAAATGTATTTGATGAAATCAAGTAGAGTGACTTTTTGAAACATAAATTCTTCCTAGCCCAAGTAGAAGTTCCACCATCTGTTATGGCTTCATAAAATTCTCATAAAATATCCATGATAACAAATGACTTTGTGTCCATAATGAACTTGTGATTTCTGAACTTGTCTTTACAGCCCCTAAATGAATTACTAAGCTTGCTGCAGAGTAAAATGGCAGTGCAATAACAATTCAAACAACCTTTGTCAGGCACACTCTTGTAAATGATATTACTCTTTAAAATGCAATACATCTAGCATTACAGATTTTTAAAATGACTTCCCCTGCGTAGGGGCTTATTAACTAATCATATATTATTATTAGCAGGATGATCAAGTTCTATGTAGCTTTCTGACTTCCTGAAGATATATTTGATTGACATAATTGGGCCTTGAGTTATATAACAGCGTCTGATTCCCATCTCAATTATTTCAGTGTAAATCCAGAGATATGTAAGTTGGTCTGTTAGGCTCTGGACTACATAAATGCTCCATAAGGTAGAGGCCCTGCAATGTTTGGTTTTAGTGCAGAGCATGTAAGAGCTTATACTGTATTACAGTTATTATTATTATCATTATTAAGTGAAAGGCAGGCAGGACAGGAAATGGAGAAGAATGTAATTGTCTTTTTAAGAGGTTTAAAGCTGTGCAAGGAAGAAGGTGAGGGGGAAAGCACAATTAAATATTTATTCTTCAGAATGGTTCTATTGGAATTTGTACACCAAAGCACTGTTTTTATGTAATTCTAACTTCTTTTTCTCTCTCTGAAGACTAGAAAGTCTGGAATCAGAGATTAAACTAGCAAGAATGCATGTTTAACATGAAGTAGGAAATGGAAATGGAATGAAAGGGAATATCATGTTCAGCAAGTTTATTTCAGAGGGTTACTTCTTACATCAGTCCCTAGAGATCTCTCTGCAAGAATTAGTCTTATGTCCGGATGCTGTTGCTTTTTAATTCAGTTTAACATGCCAATTCAAAAGCCCTTTAACAACACTTTAACAAGTACTGTATGTATAAAACAGTCTGCTGTCTTTGAGGTTTTCCTTATGTATACTAATTTGGTACATTGACTGAATGCTTCATTTATTTAAGACGCTAAAAAATGGCTGCAGTCCTCAATTTATTTTTGGAAAAGCACTTGTTTGATGATTTCAGAAAAAGCATTTCTCCTGTCTTCTTGCCAGAGGCAGGCAAACTTTATGCAAATGACAATGATATGCTGGCTCTGAATTAGTAACAGGGGGGTGGTCTCAATGCAGCACAAAATAACTGGGGGGCATTGTTAATGTAACAATCTACAGAAAAGAAAATGCCGGTTATTACAGTGTTCTTGCCTGAAGAATTTAAGTGCCATGAATGTTTTATAGATAGAATTATTCTCCATTCTGCCCATCATAACTGGAAAACATGAACAAATCTCCACAATCCAACAATTATGTATTTAAAACAATAACATTTTTTTCTTTTCACCTGGCTTATAATCATCATGAAACATAAGCAAAGTGCTCCATGCTTTACCAAAACACCTGTGAGAGCAGCACTTTTGAAGTTTGGTTTTGTGCTGTGATGGAAGAAATGCATCCGTTTTTTCCACAATTGTGGAACTGTATTAATGACCTAATTCTGAAGTTTGAATTAGATCTCATTGTCTGAAGTGGAAATTTACCTAAAAATGGTATCAAATCTTTGTTAAGTAGTCAAAAGTCAAATGTTAGATGTTAAAACACAGGTAGCTGAGCTGCCAGGGTAACAGTAAGTAACTTATCTACGCTGAAAGCCTTTCCTTAAAATCAGCATAAAGTAAAGTTTCTCCAAATATCCATTGTCTTCTGCAATATAATCAAGACAAAAATTAACTAACTAGGCCAATGAGAGGCATAGTGGAAATGCACATTCACCAATTGGAAAATGACCTTTAAATCAGGTACCTGCTTGCTGGCAGGAGTAGAGGTATTTCATAAATGCATAATTAATAATTTGTAGTATCACAAAGTGTTACCATGTTATTATGATAAAGTTTCGCATGATTGTATGTCTCCCAGAAGGACACTAACACAGACAATATCTCTCCTAATTTCAGGAAAGGTGTTAGCATTGCAGTGGACAGCTTTGAATGATGTGTTATTATGCAGTAGCTACTCAGAAGTTCTAAAGAACTGGGAACAAGGTATATCACCTTGTGCAAGAACTACTGCTTTGTTCTTTTCTCATTGCAGTCTGCATTCTCTTTGGGCTGTTTATATTCTGGCCATTCCAACAAAGAAATAGAACTGCAAAGCATTTCCACATTGGCTGGGATTAGTGGAGAGAAAACCTAAATTCTGTATTTGCTTTCTGGGGCCAATCTGAGATCATACATAGAGATGGCAAGTTGTTTGTAGCTACACAGGGAGCTGTTCAGCAGAGGTGTGGGTTGTGTGGTATTAGAGCAGCACAGATTTCTCTTCCAACTTTATTACCCCCTATTATGTGCTGGCACTTCAAGTTCTCAGAGTTCCTACAATGCTTGTAGTGCTATTTGCTGAAGAACAGTAAAACCTGCTAGTTGATTGATCTTGTGCTCAAGGCATTATTTATCTTAAATATATATATATATCTGTTTATTATCTTTATTATCTTTTGGAACTTCTTTATATCAACACAACATTAAAAAAGGAAACATCGTTTCTTCCTAGGCAGTTCACTAAAAATCTGCTGTGGCCATCCAGTCTAGATTGAAGGATTACATGAATGTAATATTCCCTTTGCTTTGTTAGTGCAATTAGCCTATACTGTGATAACATTATGTAATGTTTGTCTGTAGAAGCTGTTGAAAACCATAGGATTCTAGCAGAAAAATGGTGTGTCAAATTAGAGCAAAAGCTATCAGTATAGAAATCTTGAAAACTGTATTCCTCGGAGTGCTGAGCTCTGTAGAAAGCAGAGTGGGCTTTGCATCCTTTTGAATATTGTTTGTAGCCTGAGCCACGTAGTCTGAGCACTTAGCAGAGAGAAAGTGTGAATAACATTCTTACCCATTCCCTTCAGTATATTAAACATGAAACAAACAAAACATATTGTGTAGATACTTCCCTTTCCCAGATAATAAACAGTTCCAATACTCATTTTTTTAACCTGTGCTTCCTGATTCATAACTAGTTGGGAGTAAAGTAAGCTGAAGAGCTAGATACCATCTCTTACAGAACTTAGATATGAACCTGGTAAGCAAGCACATCTAGAACTCCGAGTGCAGATATTCATGGCTGTTTTGAACTGTGATGTTATCTTCTCACCAGAACAGGATACAATAATATTAAACAAAACATTTAGGAATTTAAAAGCTTTGCACATGCTTGCAAGAACTACTTGGCTCTGAAATAATGCGTTTTTCTTGAGACAGTTCTAGTACTTTAATAGAAAGCCCAGATCACTTCTAAAATATAGTAATTTTTTTTTAAAAGCCCCCAAACCACCATAAAGCCCCATAATGCAAATAAAGCGTTTCCTGTGATCAAGCAGTTCTTGAACCTTTTTGGTATTGTCACAGATTTTGTAACACAGTTATTTTAGGGCAATATCACAATAATCCTGCAAAATGAGCTCCCTCTAATGTTGTGCTTGTTTCTATTCTAAATGTCCCTAACAGCCTGTTATCACTGGCTGTACCAATAACAAACTCTCTTGCTATGAGAGGTTGCAGTTGATTGTTCCCACCATCACAGAATCATGGAATTGTCGGGGTTGGAAGGAACCTCCAGAGATCATTGACTCCAACCCCCCTGGTAAAGTAGGCTCCCTCCAATATAGCACAGGTAGACGTCCAAACAGGTTTTGAAACCTCCATAGAAGAAGGCTCCACAACCTCTCCGGGCAACCTGTGCCAGTGCTTTGTCACTCTCATGGTACGCTAAAACATTTTGGGAGAATATGCGCTGGGTCACTGGCCCCTGGGCTGGAGCACCCTGTGCAGGAGGTGCTGAGGG
>JANHGO010005475.1:0-23006 GCA_024606505.1 Aquila spilogaster
TCCTCTGCCTCTATAGAGAATAAGTAGATGGAATTACAAGTTGTTATCCATGGGAAATCATGTAATGATGTAATTAAGTAGAACAGCTAGCAATAATGACAATACCAAAAAACTCCAGAAAGAATCCACAAAATTTGGATGCAATTCTGTCTTTCTGACAGGGAAGGTATTCCAGGATACCTCAATTTTTAGTTTGAAAACTCTTCATTTTTAGTTTTCCTTAGATATTAGGTTAAATACATTTATATCTTTGTACTGTTTTTAATATGATGGATTTTGTGTTGTGCGAAATATATATATATAAATTATATATATATAAAATATAATATATATATATAAGACTAATAAAAGGATAATATTAAACACAGATTAATTAGCACATATGCAGTTAAGGTTTCAAATTAAGTACATGCTACCTGATACATAGGATTCACAGTTAGCATCTTCTGCAGCTGGTGCAAGCAAGATATGGGATGATTGTCTTGCCCATTGCTGCTGAAAGCAGTCAATGCTCCTGAGCATAGAACAGCAAAGATTGTTGAACTGCATTATTACTTAGACTGTTTTGGCTTCTATAAAGCATACATAAAAATATTTCTTTAAAGAAATAATGGACTATTACATATGCTCAGATGGAGATACTTTGACAGTTTTATTATAAAGAGTTAATAATTCTGCATGTTCAGAACGGCCCATGGGGGTAGAAGTATGGACTTGGGGAGGGGGAGGTGGAGAAAGGGAAGGGGAGATTCAGACTTTTGGATTAATGAAGTAATCATATTGCCAGTGATTCAGCTGAAGATTTGTCTCTTTTAGTAGCCTATGGTATCCTCAATGACATGTATATGCCAAGAGTGTGTCACACCAAATTTTGTCTGAGATTTTCATTTTTTGAACAGTTACTGAGTACAGCACTACTAGTAACATAAAGGTTCTACAGCATGTTTTAGAAACCGTTCCTTCTATGCCCTTTCTTCAATGATAGCTATTCTACATCTTGCTTTTCAAAATCAAGTTGTGAATTGGCATCCCAAAATACAGAAAAACATAAATGAGAAAATCCTAAACTTGTGAATTTGGATAATAGAAGATGAGTACGTTCTCAGTGGTGATCTTTTTGTCCATATTTAAAGCACTTCTTGCTACTAGTAGGATCATATGAGTGAAGTGAAATGTCTTGCTGAATGAGGGTTCAGTAAGGGACCACTTGTGGTTTATATTTGAGTGATTTAAAGAATTGTTTGCTTGATCTTCAGCAACTCTGAATGCATGAGGCAGCTCTTAAGTCACTTGAATATTTGGGTGGTAGCTGCTACTACTTTCAAATATTATATTTAAGTGAAGCTCTATTTATTAGTTATATATATTTGTATGTATTTAATATTTATATGTAATATGAGGGCTGCTCCGAATGTAATACCTCCTATTTTATTATGCTGGCCTGTGATCTCAGAGTTTGAAGATGGTAGAACACATTGCCGGTTTTAGCTGGACTATCTTACTACACCTACCACCTAGTCCAGATTTGGTGTCTCCTGTTTGTGCTGATGAAAGATGGACTGTGCAGGCAACATTTTCCTAGCAATAATGCCATCGAAGCAGTTGTGAAACAGTGGGTCACCTCTGTTGGTGCAGATGTTTATGAGTGTGGTATGCTGGCTCTTATTCCTCACTGGTGAAAATGCACAGCTGATAGTGGTGACTATGTTGGAAAATGATGTAGCTGAGAATTTGCTCTATCAAATAGTGTTATGGTGCTCTTTGTATCTGTTGTTGCTGCTATGGAAATAAATAGGAGGCATTACTTTCAGAGCAAATTATCTATATATTACAAACCATAGTGAGATATTTATCATCTACCTATCCTGTCTCAGTGTGGTTTGTTATCCTTACAGGAATTCCATATACAATGCATTCTTCTTTTTCTATCTTCACAGTTTAAAAAAAAAAAAAAAAAGAGGGAGACACAATATGTCATATTATACTCGATAAATTGTTCCAGATTTAGCATTTTACTGATACTCAAGCTTTAATGCAGATATGTCACTTTTATTTTATTTTTTTTTAAACTTTACAAGAGATTCTTTCTTACGAATCTCTTGCATGGGATACCAGTCTTTGATGCGGATGTTTTTATCTTAACTGTTTTACTTTAATAAGATAGGAACTCTATACATGCACTGTAGATTATTGCTGGGTAGCTGGATTTTCTTTTGTTGGTATTTTTAAGTAACGAAGCTATACACACGTGCTTGCAGATATTCCTTTAGGTAAAATTAAAAATAAATTACCAAATAAAAAGATAATATATACAGGGTCATACTTGGTCTGAGTTTGATCTCATTTGCATCTACATAAATCGTGCACAACTCTATTGAAGTGAATAAATTTACATCAATGCAAAATTGGATTAATTGAGATCACAATGAGGTCTGTTTGACTTTCCAGCTTCTCAGAAGAAACTGGAAAAGGAAGTCTTTAACTTCAAAATACAACTGATTTAAATAAACTTTCAAAGAATTATTAACTGGATCAGGCTGTACAGTTACCAACAAAGCATTCTCCTTTTTGTTTCGTGTATCGATTGCATCTTTCTGTTAATTTTGAATTTAGAGTTTGAAAGAAATATTTCCTGTTGTGTAAATGACAAGATTAAGTTCATTGGGTCTGTCGTGCAATTTGTGAAGCCAACAGTAGAAGTCAACTCCCCTGTGAATCAAAACCAACTTTCTAGTAAATGTAAAATTTCCTTACCTTTCACTTGTGCCAGATGAGGTCTGGGAGCTGGTGCTGATGCTGAGCTGATCGTGGCAGGTGTCAAGTCTCTTAGTTGCCCTTGAAGTCAGAAAAAAAACAAATTGAAGAGCAATTTGCAGTCCTTTTTCAGGAGTACTCAGGAGCTGCCGACTAAATTATCTGTTCTGTGAAAATGACTTGAACTTCGCACACAGTTTGAGCTATGTGCCAAGGTATTCAGGTATTGCCAATCGCTGCTTTTGGCTGCATGTAATTATTTGTGACTTCTGTTGTCCATTTTTCTTTAAAAAAAATTTTGGTTAAAGTTGCTTACAGGTATAAAAATAATCATAAAAGGAGTATATCAGTTCAAAAATAATCACAAGTTACACTGACGAATTGCAATTTGCTGTTTTGCTTGTTATCTTGGGAATCAGAACAGAATATCTTTAGTGTATTTGACAAACAGAAGCCTTCTTAAGAATAGATTTTGACAAAGATATTGCTCGTGTTTCACCACAGCAAATCTAAAGGTGTCATGGGTGACACAGGCAAGAGGAAAAGAAAGTGGTTCTTGTGAACCACTCTGATTACAGTGCAATATTTATATGCTTAGGAAAGAGGAAAGATGAAATTGTCACCATTCAGCTATTAGTGAATGGAATAAAAACCATTTATTCACATGAATGGATGATACTGGTTGCCGTGGAGGAATGACGTGCCATCTCTCCCATAAGCAGTTAAACAAGAGCTTTGGACATGGTGACACCTAGGCCTGGTGCCCCCAGGAAGCACCCACTGCCTCTGGGCCGTGCCCTTGTGGCTGCAGGGCGATGACGGCCAGGGCACTCTGCATCCAGCATAGAGGGGAAGCATTTCTGCGTGGGGCTGTGGAGGAGTACAGAGATAGCGCAGATAGGAGAGGCCAGTCCTGAGATGTTAATTCCTCGTGGGTATAATAAACCTAATATAACCTTTCTCAGGTTAGTCTTCCTTATTCAGAGGGCTGCTAGTTTAGTGAGGGAAAACTCTGAGGAGAAATAATAGATTTTCATTGTATTTTTAACTCGCTTTGTAAGCCATGCTGTACATTTAAAACAGAATTTAAGCTGAATTTGCACCCTCTGATTGTGTGGGTGTTATTTTTTTCATTTGTTTGGTTTCTGTTTGATTTCTTTTCTTAGAAGTTTGCTCTTTCATATTGCTAATCCCATTACTCAAACTTGTTGGGACCTCCTGGAACATTTCCTTTTTCACATTCCTATCAAGGAAGCAGTCAGGTTCTGGCTGATTTGAGAATTTCTCCACTGGTGCTGTAAGCTCTAAGTGGCAGCCAATTAGTTGTCTTCCCGACTTGATTGTCTGCTGTTGTGGCATGGTGTGACAGGTTCTTATTTAGGCTTCTGTTTACCATCTGTAAACAACCTCCTGTTACCTGTGAGCTTTCTCGCTCATATCTGTGAGACACATCAGTTTCTAGTGGACAACTCAGATCCATTTATTTTTTTAATCTAGGTTATATATCCCATTTCTTCAAAACAATGAGGCATTACTGAAGCTTTGCCAAAAATCTTTTTTCAGATAAGTGCAGTCATGCTCAATGACATCTCAGGGATGTTTCTGTTAAAGCATTTTGCAGATTTATTATTATTATTTTTTTTGCCCAGAGTTGATCCACTTTCTCCCTTCCCTGCCCACCCCTCTGTTAGGCCTTATGTTTGGGTGTCTGTGTCCTGTTGTGACTATTAGGTAAACTTCTAAGGTTCACATAGTATTGGAATTGGCCACTGTGGGAGTGAGATTTGTAAACTAACTATTAAGTGAATAAAAAATTAAAAGTTATTTCATAGTAAGCAAAAATCCTTTGAAATGTACTTTCTGTAGACACAATTAGCCCTTCCCATCTCTTTGGACAAAAAAGATTGGGATTCTGAAATGGAAGGGAGAAATACATTTCACACTATCCGCTACTTGTTGCTGTGGCAACATAGATACATCATTTTAAAAGGAAGCATTTTCAGCATTTGGTATAGCTAACGTTGTCTTTCTTGCAGTTTCACATTAAGATATAGGATTATGATTCATCAAGTTCTTAAAATTGCTGCACATTCATGTGAAATGTTATGTATGTTATATGCTATGTTTGTAAAATGTAGTAGTAAATTAGTAAAAAGGGTGATCTCTAATTGCTCAGGAATGCCTCATAAATGAAGGGTTTGCTGTGATGACAAATTACAGTGTGTTACAAGCACTTTAGTAAATAGTTGAACGTATTGGGAATTTTTGACAACAGATGGATGAAGACCTGCCACTTGAAAAACTCCCTTGCCTTAAATGCTTTCTAACTTCAGTAGTCAAAAGCTGTTAAGCTTTAAGTGCTTTGTCATATTTGTGGGCTTTTATGGCAGAAGAGCAAAGCAGACAGCAGTGATGATGGAAAACGATGGTAGGTAGACTTAAAATACTATGAAGCATAGAGACAATTGTGTGTAATGCCTGGAATTGAAACCTTTCTGAATGAAATGATCAGCGACATGTGCCACCCTTATGGACCCTGGAAAAAAGAAGAGAAGAAATGTACCCTATTGCTAACTGTGCATGAAATTGCAGTGTTAGGAGATATTGACCAGATGTTTCAATCTCAACAAATAGCTTGTTATGTGACTGAGTGAAAATCTCTCTGCTGCTTTGATCACATACACCTTAAAGGAAGAAGTAATTTAATAGAGACTGTCAGAGTTCATCATTGTCAATAAACTTTGACTTGACCTTTGCCATCTGTTTTTGATACTATTGCCAATAGAAGCTGATAGGCAGCTGTTTACAGTTTGTGCTTTATGAACTCTATGCTGCCAGACAATGGAAGTTGTCTCTTCATTTGTGGATTTTTTTGCTGTGATTCGATGTGTGGGTGTATTCACTGAGACTGCTCATCATCTTGCAAGGAAGTGAGAGTGACATGTGGATGCATTTCAGAAAGGAAGACTTGATTTAAGCTTATACATATGCAAAATTATATGTGAAGTATCCTAAAATGTCATTTTGCAGCAGTATCATTCACAGGTTAGTACTTAAATAAACATACAGTTTATAGTATAAAGTTTTAAGGCATTTCTGAAATGCTTCTCAGTCTTCCCTGTGTCTCCGTGAAGTGAGTGCTAATTCAGTGCAGGCAACGCAGGCTGAGGGACAGTGAGCAGCAGTCTGCAGTTGCACAGTGAGTCAGTCTTATTGTCCCCAAGAATGATGGTCCATTTTGTTGCTTATGATAGTATGTTTCACTAACACACCACAGCTTTTGGTCGTGCAGAATAATGGCTTTTTTATGCTTACCTTGTCACTTTGTCGCATCGCACACAGTGATCAATGATGAAGTTAGTATCTTTTGAGTTCTTTTGCTGATAAAGGTACTTACCTCAAGGCCTTACCTCGTACACAGCTTTGTAACGTTAGCAAATGTCTTAATAAGCAGTTGTATGTACTGAAACTGTTATGGAAAAGACCCACTAAACCTAGGACTCTTACTGTTGTGGTAGCCTTCATTTAAACATGTAAGTGATGAATGGGCACAACCAGCCCTGTTTTGTAGGTATGTCATTTTTTACATGATTTTGAGAAGTGATCACATTCATATTGGGATCAAACAAGGAGGTGAGTGATTCTCCAGGTTCTGGGACTTGCAGTGGGAAGGAGCTCAAGTCCAGCAGCAGTCTCTTATGTGCTTTGCAAAATCTTGCAGGAACCTTTCTGCCTTTGATCTCAAATAATGTGTATCAAACTTCAGAGAGGCTGCAGCACTTCAGGTGTTGGAGGCAGAATTGTAGCATTAAAAACACAGGATAAGAGGGTGAGGGAGTAGGGAGTATTAGAGTTAGCAGTCTAGCCTGGCTGATATTTAAGGGGTGGAATAAAAGAGCTATCTTTGGCTAGTCACACTGAAATTTTGAAGTATGGCTTCAACTTGTTTAATGTGGTTGTATTTTCTTGTATGGCAAGAAGCTTAGAAACTAGACTAAAAATAATGCAGCAGATAAGTAGATGAAGGGCAAGAGGGGAAGAATACGAAGCGGAATACAACACAACAGCAGAGGTGAAGATTGTTATTTGTACAGTAGATTGTTAAGAGACAGTTTGTTAGCTTTGTGTTTTTAAACGTAGAAGTGAGTCCTTCTGGATGATTAACCTTTTGATAGACATATTAATTTGAAAAGCTGCAGCGAAATGCAGCTTGAGGCATAATGCTAAGACTAACAGATATTCCTGTGCAGGGATTTGGATAGTAAATGTTGAACCAAATCCTGATAAGATATAGGTATTGGTCTCAGTGCAAGGATTTAGCTAGTCTTTCCTTTACAAAGTACTATCGCTTTTATCTCATTTGACTGGAAGTTGCTTGAGGGTGTTGTCATGCATTTTAACAATATCATTTCCTCATGCAAGGTTTGGCAGCTTCAGCTAATCGTAGAGAAATTACTGTACAGGACATGGGACTCTTTTTTGCAAGCCTGCTTTTATAAAGATAAGCTTATTTTTTCCTTTTCCATTTTTTTCTTATATAGCCATTATGTGATAATAGCCACTGCACTCTTTAAATGTTTGTCATTAAAGAAAAGAAAAAAGATTCCAAAGATGCTGAAATGAAAAGATATCTTTTTTTTTTCTCTTATTAAATTTTATTAATCTTGACCCATGAATTTTTCTTACTGCTGCCCTTAACAATTATCTCCTTTTTCCCCTTGGGGAGCAGTGAGTGAGTGACTGGATGAGGATATAGATGGTGGCCAGGGTTAGCCCAACACAGCAGGGATGTGAAATGATAGTGTGTGTAATGGTAACCAAGTATTGCATCCCAGTTGTGCATGAGATCTGTCACATCACTGACAAGAAATGTGAGCTCACTCGCTTGGAACAGTGACCTTGATGTCTTTTTTACGGTTGTTTTGCATGTTGGGAGATTTTTCCATTTTTAGGATCTGTGTAGTGATTTTGGTTTTGATCTCAGTTTTTCTTGCTTAATGTAGTTTTCTGAACTGAGGTGTCGCTTATTTTCTTTTAATATTAAAATATTTCTAAAAGCTTTTTAATGAACTATGCAGATAGTTGATGTTGGGAAGTGTTCTAGGAGCACAACAAACTGGTGAAAGGTGTATGGACTTAGTCTAAAGTTTAGGAAAACAGATACTCCAGGTAGTGCTGTATGAAAACAAGCCTTTTCTGTTTATTAGAAATAATGCTTCTTTAGTTGTTGCTAGCATTGCTTAGTTTAGATTTTAGCTGGCATATTAAGTCATAGCTATTATGCAATTTAAACTAAGATGAGATTTGACAGATCATGCGGAGAAGAGTCCAGCTTCAAAAAATGCACTTCAGATGTCTGTATTTCAATAGTGTTAATGAGTTTTGAAGATCCTTCACTATGAAGGGCGTAATGCTTCCTGTTGCGTTGTAAGTTCCTAGGTATTTAAGCTTCAAATCTAAAGCTGAAAGTTCCTGTGTACAGAAGGTATGTCAGTCTAAGCAGAGCTTTGTATGCTTTGTATGCTTTGCTGCTGATAGTTTAAGATAACTGACAGATGTGGAAATGTACTAGTGGATGCAGCTTTAAAAAGGAGCTCAGGAGTTGAGAGGGAGGGCAACATGGGAGTGATAGCAAATGGCTTTGTCAGCTTTCTCATTGCTATTATCGATATTGCCCAGTTGTTAGTGGGATCTACAGCAAGCACGAAGGCAGAATAATATTAAATCATTTTTGAAGGATCTTTGTTTTAGTCAAAGGGTTATAAAGCTGTCTTAAGCTTCTTCAGTGTGATGTTTCTATTTAAAACTTAGGTTGTATATTGAGACCTAGCAGCAGCAAACTTGCCTTCTGCAGGGGAAGTCTCTTTGTGACTGGAGATGGTGAGATAAATTGGGTATTTAGTTTTACTGCTTTTGCCTTTCAAGTAGAGGTCCTTCTTTATAGTGAACTTTCAAGCAACAGTAGAGAAAAGCTTTGAAGTGAGATCATGTTGTTATATGGGACGCTGGATGTCAGAAGGTGTTCTCAAGCTAAATAGAGTACTTGGGAAATAAAAATCAAATAATTCAGTTTTCTCCCTTTTTCTTCTAATTTCTTTTATTATTATTATTATTAAATTCTTTACGGCCATTGGTCACAGAATCACAGAATTGTAGGGGTTGGAAGGGACCTCTAGAGATCATCTAGTCCAAGTTTCACGAAGGTGCACTTTTTGGTTTTGTGGGTATAAGATGACATTCAGGTAACTCTGGTGAGCTCATGTTGAATTATTCTCCAAGGGCAGCACAATTCAGCTGATCAAGTCAGGTTACTCTAGTGCTTGTGGAAGTGCTTCTGTAACTCAGGGAAGAGTTGTTTTTGAAGCTATTTTCTCATCAAGCAAAGTGGGAAGTAGGTGTACCACATCTTCAAGTCTGAGTATGTAAGAGAGTGGGACATAGTTAACTTCAAGCTGCTCAACAAAGTCACTGTTCAGTATTCAGAAATTTTTCTTGTTATCAAGATTTCTTAGCATCTCCACATCTTGCAAGAAAAGATGTTGCTGTTCTGTGCAATTGCCACCCACTCCCTGGAACACAAAGGTTCTTAGACTTCTCTGGTAGCTTCAGCATGCCAAGGAGTTTACTCGTTAATTCTGATCATGAAAGAACGCTTAAACAGACAAGATACTCCTGTTTCTGTGAGCCCATGACAGTGTCACGAAAAGAAGGAGAGAAGCATTCTGTTGTTGTCCAGTGTGTCCTTGAATAGCCAGTGCTGGCCTCTTTCAGATGTGTTGGCTTCAGTTTTGATCATAAGGAATAAGTTGCTGGTAGGCATGGGTAATTTGAGGCAGTGAGATCAGCTTAATTTTAAGAGAGTTGTGTCTTGTGAGTCAAGAAAAAAATGGTTTTAAAAAAGTATTCACTTTTTACTAGAGCGCATACAACAAAAATATAAGGAAAATGCAATCTGTTTAACTCAAGAGAACATCTGAAAGGTGTTTTATTTCCCCTACTCCTTCCTCTGTCACAGATGCTTATCCAAAGTGACAGGGTCAAGGCTTGCCCTTGTGTGTACCTGATGTCCAAGCTGCACTGACAGAAGAAAACTTCAGAATGTAGAACGGCACTGGATTTCACAAACCACTCTAGATTTTGAGCTTTCTTGTGACCTAAGGCTGTCTTGCTCCTTCATGATGAGCTCCTACATCTGACACTTCTGTCTTTGGGCCTGAAATGGCCTCGAATTCCCATGAGTAATGGTGAAGATTCTTGGTGTGGCCAGGTGCCAACCTCTCCTGACCAGACTGTCAATACAGTAAGTTAATAGCTGCCTTGCTGCCTAGCCAAGCCCTAGATAATTAACTCATTATGCTAGTGCCTGCTGAGCTGGGTCGTTTTCCATTTCTGTCTTGAGTCTTTTCATTCAATTATAAATCTTCTATCCACATATAATCTGCAAATTCAATTTGGAGATTTATAACCATATACCTGGCAACGTGTGCAGTTTGTTACTGGCCTTTATTTGATGTTGGATGTAATACTGCATGATTGTTTCATGGTGGTAATTGTCTTCTGATGACTAAGCCCCTGTTCCCATTTACAGTGTTTAGCCAAAATGTTATGAACAATAAGAATAATTATACTGATGTGTGAAGTAGTCCACAGAAGTCTGTTTTTTCCATATCAGTATATTTGAGACTCCAGTCCCATGTCAAATGCAAAAGAAAATGCTCCAGAGTCTACCTTGAAGATGTTATTTTTTCTTATGTGTTTTTTTTACACGTGAAAAGTGTTCTCTGTGGCTCATCCTACTAGGCACGACTAGCAGGATGCCACAGATATACTTCTGTAGTTCAGTTTTGGTAAGTTTGTAGCATCGTGTCCCTGTTTTGCCTTTGCTAATATGTAGAGTTTTAAGTGAGGTAAGGGAAGAACAGCTGTAACTGGAGATCTGTGCAGAGTCTTTCCAGAAGTGGTGCTGAACTGCTTTTTCATCTTCCTCAGTGTTGCTTAATTTAGCTCAGATGTCCAAATGAAAAGAATATGTGTAAGGTGGGATTATGCTCCCAACCAAAGAATCCTAGTATTTCAAATTATCATGGCTATGAACAAGAACCACTGCTTATGGAAGAACTGTTCTGCACAGTGTGCAGAGGTACATCTCAAGAAACCCCAGATCACAACTCTGATTCTAAAGAGTAACTTTACTTGAGTTTAAATTAAGGATTGTGACAATTGCATATATTGCATGTATCACATCTGAATTCAAATTGAGCTGCTGCCAGTAGCCAAAACTGTGATATTTTAACAGGATTTTTTTTTTCAAAGATATATGTGAAATATTACTTGCTACTGCTCCAAATGTTGTCAGACTTTGTATATAAAAATATGGAAAAGTTATGTCATTTGGTAAGATGTTATAAGCCTAAGGTGTAGTTTGAAATCTTTTTTGGAATAAATGCTGGGGTTTGTGGGAAGCTGATGCTTTCATAAATGCTGCTTATAGTGACCTCTGTTAACTCTTGTTATTACTGAGGGTAAGGCATGCTTTTCAACATGGAGCTCAAGGCTTCAACTACTTATCAATATGGGAATTCCATTTTTCATTTTGGTATGTCACAAAATCTTTAGTCTTGCTAAATAATCTGTTCTACGTAACCATACCTCCAAATATAAAATATTATGCATACTAAGACATATTAAATGAACTGTCTGCAAATTTGTAAAATGTATTTTAAATGAGAGGATGTTGTAGCTAATTCCGTTGTTAGGGGTTTGCTTAATATGTATTAATCAAGAATGGTACAGATAGATGAGCTGAGCATTTCTAGTATGCGTTTTGTGAATGAGAGATTGAATGAAGCCACCATTTGACAAAAGCATTCTTTTATCTTAAACTTGATATATATTAAATTGTTGCAGGAAGGAGGCCCTGCAACATTTGTCCATTTGCCTTATTAATTAAGACTTTTGCATGACCAAAGAATTTCTTTTTTTCCTTGGGAGCTGGAAGTAATAAAGATGTGACTAAGCATGTATTTGTAACTGAGTTGCTTGACCTTTCTGCAACCCACAGCTACCACTAATACTGATTTGTAATAGAGACATTAAGGTTTTTTTAAATCTTGATTAGAAAACAATTACAAGTAGGGCTTTAGTGTAGCAGTAAATTGATGTAGCCTTTAATTCATACTATAGATTGAGTGGATAAGCTTTCTGACTATAATTAGAGTGGATTATAATGGCTTCAGTTGGTTGACTCATCACCAGCAGGGTAGGGCCTGTGATTGTTTCTTCACATTTATCTTTTAGTTCACACTTGATTTTTTCTTTGCTGCTAAATGTTATCTTTTAATTTAGTAGCAAACTTAACAGTTGAAAGATATTTTGTGCTAATGAAAGAGAAACTTGATAAAATAATAAGGCACCTTAGCAACACTATACATGCTATGCTCTTTAAAATTCAGGTGTCAGTACTGCTCCTATTAAAATAGGGGATAGATAATTTCATGCGTGGCTCCATAACGTGAGTGGGAAACACTTCCTTTTGTGTGTATAATTAAACGGTAGACTCATGGTAACTTTTGGTGCCATTTAGCTTTTGTACACATATTGTGAATGTTGCAGAATGTTTCTTTTTAGGTTTCTCAAATATTGTTTTCCTTATGTCCTATCTCAATATTTTATTTTTCTTCTCTTCAAGTTTCTTTTTAAAATAACATCATTATTTGGTTAAATACAAGTGTGGGGCATATCTTTGGAACAAAAGAACTTTTTACTATGTCTTTACAAGGTATTTCAAATTTATTTTATAATGAGCTTCATCCATTTAAGTAAGCTTTCTATTAGCTATTAAACACTCAGCAGAATCAGTAAGAGTCAGTTCTTCATTTATTGCTGGTCTTTCCTCTCTCAATGTACTTCATGTGTTTTTACTTCTGGCACAGAAGTGTTCTGTAGGATAGGTATGCGTCACAGTGCTCTGTTAGGCACAGAATTACATAAGGTGAGTGGAGAGGAAAAAAGTAGCAAATAATGATATATCATGCTTGCTAACTAATGATATATCATGCTTGTTAACTATCTGTATTTTTTTTCTGTCAATCTGCAGTGGATGATTCAGAACCCATACAAAGCTGCAACTTTCTTTGGGTGCATTGGCAAAGATAAATTTGGAGAAATATTAAAGAAGAAGGCTGAGGAAGCTCATGTGGATGCCCATTACTATGAGCAGAGTGAAGAACCAACAGGAACCTGCGCTGCCTGCATCACTAGTGATAACAGGTCAGGGGCTATTAATATTTTCTTAAGATACAAATGTATGGAGGATAACTTGTTAGGAATATTTGGATTTGAATGATAAACTGGATGTGGTGCTCAGGGACATGATTTAGTGGTAGATTGTTAGAGTTAAGTTACTCTGGTTAGGTTGTGGTTGGACTTGATGATCTTGATGATCTTTTCCAACCTGAGCAATTCTATGATTCTATAAGATACTAGCACTGATTTGAGGCAACATAGGGCTGCCTGGCACACGGTTCAGGGTTGGATGGTGCCAGTATACCTTTAAAGAATATACCTCTGCAGTTATATTACAGCAGAGAAGTGTGAGATAAAATACAACCGCTGCTTTTTCCTTAAAACTTCTGCTGCTGACTTGTATCCCAAGTGTTGTCCACCAGTATATCCAGGTCTTTTACTGCAAAGGTGTTGTAACACATCAATGCTCAACCCATGTTACATGGGGTTATTCTATCCCAATTTCTTGACTGCATTTGCCCTCAAGTTGTTTTGCCAGCCCATTTCTCCAGGCCTTTAGAGATCAACTGAGTGGCAGACAGCCCTGTTCTCCAGCTTATCAACCTGTCCCTCACAATTTCATGTCATACCTAATGTCTTACTTTCTCTGGAAATAATGTTCATACTCAGTGGAAGAAGGAAGTTCATTCATTTTCATCTGGATTTTTGACATTAATTATATCTACAGACTTTCCCCTTCGTCTTCTGTACTTAGTTCTTCAAAGAGAAGAGAGGCAGTAAAAGATGCTTGTGCTCTGTGATTCTGTTTAGTCACATAGAGTCTGAGCATGCAGCATTACAGCAATCACCACTTCCTAGATGACTTGATGGGGAAAATGAAGTAATGTCAATAGGTATATATCATAACTCAGGAAAAATATGTACATATTTTGCCATGCATCTCAATGGAATTTCAAAGTTTAGGTATATTTATTCATAAATATTTCTGCAACCAATTCTTTAACTTACTAAGCAGTATTTTCTCTCGATCTCAAATCTTTTTGCAAATACCAGAAACTTAATCTCTGGTACTTCTTTATCTCAGTCGCTGTTTTAGAACACACTTGAGAATGTACAGGGAAAGTGAGAGACTTATTTCCCCTTTAGGGAATAGGAAAAAAGAAAAGACTGATAGTTGCCACTAGAGTCTTTATTGTGCAGCCTCCTTTCTGTTAATGAGAACAAGTTTAATCTGAGCCTTTTTTTTTTCCCTCTGATCATACTTGGTTTTCACCATTTTTCCTGATTTGTAAGAATCTCTTTAACTGGTTGCAGTTGATAACTCTGCTTATTGGTTAATCTCTTATCCTCATGGAGGCATGTGCTAACTTCCTCCTTCAGGTCATTCAGCTTTCTTGTCTCTCTGAGATCTTGGAACTAGTAAATAGCACTCATGGATTTTCCAGTAAGTGGCTGTGTGTATTTATGTTTCAGATGACGTGATATGAATATTTTTTCTTTCTGCTAAGTCTGTCAAGCTTTTTGCAGAAGAGTTCTGAGCTAATTCATGGTTATAACTCTAAATTCTCTAGTGTAGCAGTACTCACGTGCTTTGTTTTTTTCAGAGCTTTTCAAGAAAATTGTAACACGTGATTAAACTCTAAAGTAATACTTAAGCTGCAGATTATGACAGAGCATTAGTTAGTATGTTCTGCTCATAAATAGCACATGCGTGGAATCTTTACTAAGCCATTAGACTTGAAGTGCTCCAACGGTCTCCAATTACCATATTTAATTGAAAAACATCTACCTTTGTGTTCCTCGTGTTGAACCTAGTGCTGCTAGACTTAGTTTTAATTTGGAAAAGCTTGGAGCTTCTTCAGTGAAGCAACCTTTTATTACACCTCACTTGCAGGGTATCTTTGCTGTTATATGTAGCTGCTGAGAGTTAGGCTTACAGCTTCAGGAGCCTGTGGTAAGTGAAAGCAAACATAGGGTCTTTGCTAAGGTTTGTGGAACATAACTTTTTTTCATTTAGCAACACATGTAGACAGAATTTTTCCAGATAGGGCCTTAATGGATATTTAAGACTTTATTAAACTGGAAGTCTTAATTTGCTTTATAAATTTAATTTTCAAAATATTGCCAGAATTAAACACATCTTCATGGAACTTGCTTGATTCTCTCTTGTGAGTTCTGTTGATTTCTTGTCATGGAAATGATAACATTCATCAAGAATAAAACTTCTTACCACGTTATTTGTACTGCTGCAGAGGCTTAGTCTTATTTTCCATATTCACATTAGTCCTCTTTGGCTTTAGACTTTAGAATTAAAGAGAGAAGGCCCAAGAATGTTCCAAGTATTAAACAGCACAGAGTTGTGCTGGATACTTTAATATATTCAGAAAGTTAGTCTGTTTCGTTGTTTTACTTTTGACATACCTTATCTGTTCAGTTCACAAGGATAGCCAGTGATGCATGCTTTTAATTGAATAGGAACAAAAAGAAATGGTGTTAGTGAATAGATGCTGTTTTGTTTTGAGGTGGAATACATTTTCAAGAATTCCTCATTTACTTAGCTCCTAACACCTGTACGTGGCACTCAGTCTGGAGGCAGAAGCAAACACTGGTAGCAGCAGCCTGTAGCATTCCACACTGCCCTGTTGTCTGCCTTTAAGTAGAGTTTGTGTGGTAAAGGATGACATGTACTGCATCATGTGTACACGTGCTGGGGAAGTGGGCATTTGTCAATAAATGTATGTTGCATTAACTACATGTTATTGGGCTCTTGTGCTTAAATATCGTAACAGCGATGTGTTAATTTTAAAGGTGCATCCCATTGCTATTGATTCTAGAAACTTTCTCACAATAAAATATCATGGGATAATTTAGTCATGGCCACCAGAGTTGAAAGCTGGTAGTAAATAACTGTCTTGTTATGGCCCACATTTAGGAGTACATCTATAACTTGTGAGCGTATGATAAGGCTGAACTGAATGTCACAGAGGAGGATTTATAATAGAGTGTATCTTATATAGAATGAAGTACAAATGAGCTTTTAGTAATTTTCTAGCAGGGCACAGCTAAACCAAAGGTGATTTTTTGTTTGCTGGCTTTGGATTGTTTTGTTGTTGTTGTTTTTTGTTTGGTTGTTTTTTACAACTGAGCATCTAAAGTCCTGACTCCTTTCCAAGTAGTAATTTACTCATTTGCTACAGGGAAATGTAACTCCAAGGAAAAATTTAAAATCAGCTTTTAAAATAATGTAACTGTTCACTGGAAAATGGTAATGGCGACATATGCATATCTAAAACATTGTTAATTCTTGTGACAGAAAACAGTTTTTAGGATATAAAGGAAGGTAGCTACTCCAGCCTACATGTTAGGAGGTACTAGGGAAAGTTTAACAGAAACCTGCAGGTGTTAAACTGTACAGAGGGACTTCATCACGAAATGGAAAAAGGTTGGTTGTAAACAAGTGAAAGTGTGTGTGTGTGTATATATAATAAATATATATAAATATTATGTATATCTGCAACACTGTTATATTTTAAATCCATGTACATAGCTTACATATTTAATAATAAAATGACATTTTAAATATCATTTAAAGGAATTATTATGAAATGGCCAAGTATATCCATTTTATTGTGTTTCTGTTGTTCTCTTTAGTGTTCCTGTAAGAATCTTTGATCATCTTTGAGAAATTTGTGTTAGTATTAATTAAGGAGAACCTAATGCCTGGTTTTTAATCTCTTTTAGGTCACTTGTAGCTAACCTTGCTGCTGCTAATTGCTACAAGAAGGAGAAGCATCTTGATTTGGAGAAGAACTGGAAGTTGGTGGAAAAGGCCAAAGTTTATTACATAGCAGTAAGTTCAGCTTCTTCCAAATTATGAAAGTTTGAGTTATGGCATTAACAGATATAAGCAAGGACCTTGCCTATTGGATGGATTCAGGATGATTTCTTATAAATGTGAAAGAAAATGTCTGCTCCAATCTCATCATAGTACGATTTCTTTAAATTTAAATGTAAAAATATTCAAGTATCATTTAGTTGTGTGCTTTCTTAAATTAGTGGGAAAAATTGTAACAACTAAATATATTTTTCAGAGCATTTTTAGTTGTGCATCAAATTTACATTTCACATTTTCTTGTAAATTGTTGTGAAGGATGCACAAATGATGTAGAAAAACACTATTAGCATAATTATTCACTGCAAACAGTTTGAGCTTATTTGTGTGAACAATCTTAATTGCTATTTATTCCATAGTAATTACTATGGCACCTTTATAACTCAGTATTTCAGAAACAATGATTGTGATAAACCTCTTGAATTTGGATGGTGGTGTAAACTGATTTCAATGATGAAATCTTATTTCTGAAATAATGTGATTTTGAGTATAGGACATTAGTAAATTCACAATATTTATTTATTTGCCATTCTAGAATGAATAAAGCCAGATTACTGCATTTGTTTAAATTACATCTTGCATAAACAGAAGCAGTGGATTTGTTTTCATTTTGCTCTGAAGTTGATATGATTGACCAAAATTAGCAAACATAAAACATCTATGACAGATTAAAACCTCATAATGTGCATGTAATATATGGATTCTGTATGACAGCTGCTTCCATTCCGCTACCTGAGCTATGTGGGAACAGCTGGTAAGAAGTATAAAAAATTGATTATCCAAGAGGAACAAGTTCATTGAAAATACAGTTATTTCTTTTAGCTAGTGTTAATGTCTTCTACAGCCTGTTAGCGTGCACTGCTGTAGGCTCTACATGGTTGTTATTGATTCTTGTGTACGGCCAAGACTGCCCCTTTACAAACAGTCAAAAAATACTTATAACATTCTGAGCATACAGAGAAAATACATCCTGCTGCTGTTGCCATATGTGCTGCAGTTAAAAAAAAAAAAAAAGCATAAATGCTTTGTCTACTCATTTTTGGTTTTTTTAGGTGTTCTATGTCTATTTTTCAATAATTATACCTCACCCTGTTCCAAATGCCATGCTTAGGAATTAACGCTATTGGGTAAAAGATATTGGAAATCTGAAAGTATAGTTAAACGTAGAACAGCAATGACAAATGTTACCTGAAGAAATGTTAGCCTGCTGCACAAAGCTTTTATTTACTTACTATTTAGTTATTATTGAGTTTATATTTAATTACTACTCAAATTTCCAATATATGATTTAGAAAAAATAAACTTAGTGGAGATGCTTTAGGAAAAGTGGGAAAAATTATGCCAAGTGAAAATAAGTTTGGTTTTTTTTTTCCTCATTAAGCTATAGCCTTGATCTTATTTTAGTTCCAAAGCCAGTCTTCTGTATTCAGTCAATTTGGTCCCTTTAATTTTGACTCGATAATGCTTTCTACTGACTTCTGTATGTATTAAAAGTGTTTCAGTTTTTTTTGGGTGATATCCTGCCTTTTGACAAAGAGATATTAGATGGAAAATAAAATCCAGAGTGTGCATGTATTAGTGGATAAATAACACCTAAATGCTAATACATTAAGTAGTTGCTAAATAGACTTCATATTAAGAAAACATCTGCTTGCAAGAGAATATCTAAAGAACCTGTTTCACACCAGTAGCAATTGCACTCAAGGCTGGGTTCATTTAAGAGATTTCTAGGACAGTGTTATCACTTCAGATTACAGATTGCACATGTGCCTTAACTTAAATAAAGGAGACAACATGTAGAGCTGAACACACTTTTTTTTCTTTAACTTCTTTACTCACAGGTTTATAGTGGTCGATGGGATTAAACAAATCCACATCATGAACAATTAGCACTCCTGCTGCTCTTTCAGTCATTAATTTGCTCACTGTTGTGTCTGTCTTCACTTGAGACTTGTTACCTCTTCTGGCTCTGCACTGTGCTTATGTTGCTTTTTATTTCTGTCTTTCTATCCAAGCATCACCTATTTCCTGGATTGCATTACTGTATGCATTAGTGACAGATAATTTTTCTGGAAATCCTTGTTCTGAGATTATCAAACAATCTATTCTCTTGGCAGTGTAGGCCGGTTGCTGCTTTAGGACAAGTCTGTGATATCCTGTGGTCATCTGTATGTGCTTGCTAGGATAGATAATATGCTTTTCAATGCAGCATTCAGCAGAATGGCCCTCAGATGAAACTTAGCTCTGAAATGTAATCAATTCACAGGGGGAGTAGGCACAAAGGAAAAGATAGTGAACCCATGACGGAACCCCTGAAGACAACTTCTGTTACCATGAATGAACACAATACCTTTATTTTAGCCATCTGGTAATCGGATCCAGGAGACAAATTGGAGAAAGACAGCAAAGAATAGAACCCTGTAAATCACAGATAGAAGCAAAATGCAGAAAGGCTGCCCCAGCTCACGCAAAAACAGTAAACTTTAAGTGTTTTTTAATCCCTTAAAATTACTTGGTGTTGTATCTTTTAAAATAGATAATGTGTACTGTCAAACTCCATCCGATTTCTTTCCCTTCTCCAGATATTATTCATATACTTGGAGTAATTTCTGCAATTGACGTTGTATCTTCTGGTCTGTCAAATTCATTTTGTTGTGGATCAGCTAGCTGTACTGCTGGTGCCTGATTAGAATTCACTACTGGGCCTAGAAAATATCTCTTCCTCAGACATTTCCCTTATTTCTGAATAAGTTGAGGGTTATGATAGCACTAAGCATTTTTGTTCTGTTTCTGAAATTGTGAACGGGACACAGCGTGATGTGAAAATAATCTCAAGTTGTGCTTTGTGTGTGATTTTTATATGCATAAATAAATCTCTTGATAAGAGTTACCGAAGAGTAGAAAAAACTGAGCAGAATTTTAGTTGTTGTCTTTTGACTCCAATTAGCACCTCCATGTTAGTAAGAAACTTGGCACTTGTCATTTCATAACAGGAAGAAAATGGAAAAGGAGAAAATGCTTTCCTTTATTAAAAGATGTAGTTAACCTTGTGAAACTTTTTCAGTAACAACTGATACTGCCATATTATACAGACAGCTGAATTTTAACTTTCCATCTGTATTTGAGCCTTATTGCTGTAAATGCAGTGCTTCCCAGATGTATTTTTCTCTTCTTCAAACTAGTCATCCTTACTTCTCCTAGTTATTTTGCTTTACTCAAACCTGCATTCGTTTAATACTTGCACGTGGAGTCATTAGATGGGTGAAACGCTTCCATTGGCTGCTATAGTGTTATTTACAGTGCTGAAGTAACAAGTGCGTTCTTGAAAGTTCATTCTTTGCTTCAGTATTTCTGTCCCTTTCAAACGCTTTGCTTCACTAAACACGTGAAGTGGCGGTATTGCCTGCAGTTAGGTTTCCAGTCTATGGATTTATGCAGTAACTTGAGTCTTAGACTGGAATGGGTCAGTTTATGGAGCTCCCCCAAATCAGTCAGATCTTTACAGGGAACCAACCAGGTTGTCCATTGGTAAAAGACTTGTGATTTTTTGGTGCAAAGTAAAATGATAATTTTTGGTTATAGACTGTCTTTGAATTTGTGTTTTGTGGCTATAGTTTATATACTAAAAAGGTGGTGTTCATGTATATTTTTACACATGATGCGCCTCAGGTTTTTTTTGGTAGTATCTACATACACTTTGATATGGCTGTGGTGTTGCTGATGTTTACACTCATCTAAGTTCATGAAAGGGACTTGGGACCATTCCTGCACTTTATTGTTTGCACTATATTCACTTTTCTCTGCTTTTTGCATTTACAGTACCTGAAAACTTCAGTTTCTGTGCTAGCTGTTGTAGCTAAACATTTTGTAGTGCTAAGACTTATTTCTGTGCTGGATTTTGGGCTGCTCTCTTTCCATATTGTCATACAATATTTTACTCAGGGAAGGCAATGCTTTCATTCAGTCATCTTTGTGTGGGCTGTTGTTATTTCACAATCTGTAAAAGTTTAAACCATTGTTTTTTACTACTTTTGTGTAGCAAATAATAGAAATTTCTCAGTAGTGATGTCCTTCAATTGCGCTGCACTGAGTATAAAATGTTGTAATACCAGTTAGATTTGTTTGCCTGCAGTTAAATTACATCCACCACCTTCAGCATCTCTTTTGTATTTTCAGAGTTAATGGCAAGTGTAGTTTAATTTGATGTTAATGATAGCTCTGATCAAGACCACATATTCTGGTCTTAGGCTGTGTTTCAAGTAGGGAATATTAGGTATTGCAACATGTGATAATGAACTCAATGTAGCACTGCTGGAGGGTAAGTTTTTTCTAAACCTTCAAGAACCGTGGTATGCTTCAGCAAATACTGTGGTATTTTTATATTTATTTTCTTTTAATACCTAAGTGCTTATCTAAGCAGAGAGATACTGTGGTGGTGTAGTGGGCTTGATGGCAGAATTATCTGGTTTCAACACGAGTCTGTCAAAACATAAGCTGGATGTCAGCAATGTGTAGCAAAGCTTAAATAACATTTTACTGTATTTTACATGGGTTTTGGCTATTCTACTTTAGAAAAAATACTGATTATTATAACAATGTAAGTATAAATGAAATTTCTTTTGTGCTGTCTCCTCCTTTCAGAGGCATGTTCAATGAAGGCATTTTTATTGTAATTTACTGCTATGATGAGTATGATAATTTACAATGGATTGTGATAGTTTTTTTTTCTTTGAGGTGTGCTGGGTCTATGTGTGCATCATGGGAGATGGGAGAGACAGACACTGGCAGGAATCAAAATATCCTCTGAGATGTTATTTGTTTGAATAACTCCACAATAGCTTTTTTTTTTTTTTTTAACCATTGATAACTTTTGCTGCAGTGCTCTGGCATCAGGGTGTATGTCATTTGACATACAAAACTATTTCTCACAATAGTGAATAGGTTTTATGGCCAGGAAAACAGTTCTCTGGATGTCTTACTTTGCCATAAGATAAAGCTGCAGCTAGCAAGTTAGTTGGAGCATCGTTTACTGGCATCAGATATCATTGCCTTCCTGAAAACCACCATCTTGAGGAATTGTGTTTGCTGGGAGTTACAGATGAAGTGTGACAAATTTAGGAAGAGAAACTGATAAGATTCTCTATCTAAGCAGGAAGAAAATATTTTCTCTCATGTAAATACAGACATTTCCAGGTTTTAGTTACTGATGTAAATGAAAAAAAAACAACAAAACAAAACCTTTGTTTCTCTACCAGTGATAATCTGTGCCATTCTGTGATGTATTTAGATTATGATGTGCCTTATACTACCATTTCAGGTATGACTGCTCATGCATGGATGCTTTTGTCAGTGTTTTCTCAAGTAACTTAGAAGGAAAACTGAATTTGAAAATTGATTTTTATTTTTTGCATACTTTGCTCCTCAAAAATGTCATTTCTTTAAGATGGACACGCGTACTTCATGGAGAATAGTGCGTCATGAACTTTTAAGACGGATTGTACTTCCTTTCTGTGTAATAGAAAATTAATGAGAATCTGTTTAACATAGTAAAAATATTTATTTCTGGATGTTCACCTCTGTTACTAATTACATTTATTTATATGAAGAATAAATGTTTGATCTCCTGTCATTCTCCTCCTACCCCAGTAGCCTTTAAATTGCAGATAAACTTCTTCAGCACAGTAATTAGTGACGCTCAGTCATTGCTCCTTTTATCATGTGATTTTATTATTTTTTTTAGAAGACTGCATTATTAGAGCACTTACACAGCCAGCCCCGCTGCAACAGCCAGGCGGCAATAGCAGTGCCATTTTTCACAAAGAAAATGTTGAACAGGAGCCAAACGTTTGGTGGCAGAGTCTGTTGCTAGGAAATCAAGTTCCTGAGGCGATTAATGACAAAGCAAGCAGTAACAAGAAGGCAGAATTACAGATTTAAAAGAGAGGGAGAAAAAAAAGTGGTTGGTGTTATAATTACCCAAAGAAATTCGTACTCATTAAATTGGCTGTTTTTATGATTGACTTTAATTGGAGGTTAGTTCAGATATTTAGCTCCTTTCCCACCCCTTTAAACACACACATGCACATAATCTGTAGAACTGCAGACTTGTTTTTCT
>JANHGO010005476.1:0-23005 GCA_024606505.1 Aquila spilogaster
AACACAGCAAAATACACAGTTCAAAGCACCTAAAATAACGTAGCCCAGTGTTACAGATCACCTTAAGCTGTGTGTACGCGGTCGGCGGAGGTCGGAGCGGCGCGATGGCCGCCGGCTCTCACCTGGGCGGAAGCGGGAAGCGGCGGAGCGCGCCTCACCTGCGGCGCAGGAAGCCGGGGCGGCGCGGCGGGAGAGCCGCCTCCCGGGGGACGGCCGGGCCGCCATCCCTCCGGCGGGGGGCGGGAGCGGCAGCGGCCCGAAGAACCGCGTCCGGGGAGGCACGTAGGCGCCGGTGCCCCTGGGCCGGGCCGGCGGGAGAAAGACGGCTGCCGGCAGAGCTCCCCTTCCCGGCTCGGGGAGGCCCGCAGCTCCGGCCAGAGCGGTACGGAAGAGCAGGGGCGAGCCGTCAGGTGTGGTGGAGGAAAGCGCGGGAGTGACTGGAATACGTCTGGAGGCTCAGAAAAGGGCAGGGCCCGGCCTTTCCCTGCTGCTTCTGAAGATGGGGAGAGGGAAGCGCAGGAGCGGGGGGCCTGCAGGCTGAGGCTCAGGGCTGAAGCTCGCCGACAGGACGGCCGGTCTGGTCGCAGGGACGAGTGGAAGCTGCTTAGTGAAACGCAGAGCTTGGAAGCCAGGTCAATTTTCAGATGATCCTGACCTGCCAGCGTATTTATAAACCATAGGCCTAAATAGTATACCTGTCAACATGGCCACCAAACTCCCCAGTGAGGGCAAAACGCGTGCGTAGACGTTATAGAAAAGTTTATTTTTTACTCAGCTGCAGTAGATCGGTGTCCAGACATGAATTCAGAGCTGTTTTGAACTCAAATTCCCACAGAGATGAGACAGCCTCAGCAGCGCAGCCCCTACCACTTCCACAGAAGGGAACGGCAAAAGCCATGGGAGGACGGGGACTTGGACGGAGTTAAGGGATTGTAACACTTCCCTCACAGAGCACCAAACCGGCGACGCACAACTGCCTCTCGGCGCTCGCCGCAACCAGCGCTGCTCCCCACAGCATCTGAAACACGCCATGTTACCTGCGGCTCCTCCGAGAGACACTGCGCGTTGCCTGGGACGGTGATAAAAGCAAAGTTTTCCTACTGCGAGTTGCGAGATACTGAACAGGCAACATTGTAGCTGAAACTAATTGTGGAAACCGCAGGCCCTTTCTACCTCCAAAACCTGTATCTTAGTCTGCTTTCAGATTTCTTAAAGATAGGTACGTACGCACACATAAAATGGTCAAATGAAACTCTCCAAAAATAATTTTTATTCTGCTACACTGTTTCACCAACTCATTTGCAGCAAATCTTACACAGCCCTGCTAGCTGCGCAGGATAAAGGCTACAAGAGGTTTGGAAATTAATTTCCCCTCGTTCTAGTGCCCGTTTTGTTTTACTAAGCAATAGCAGCTGCACTAGAGCATGCAACATGCTAAGAGCATATCATTTCATCCTCCTTTTTTAAAAATTCAGATTGCAAATGCCTAACTTCCCAGTCCTTACTCTCAATTTTAATTAATGTAGCGCTCGTAAGAAGTGACAATTTTCTTGACAGTGATGAACAGCAAGTCATGTATTTATCCATCCGAGAGATGCACTGCAGACAAAAGAGCCAAGCACTTTTCTCATCAGTGCACCTCAGTCTCAATCTCGGAGGGCTGAGTTCATTACCGAGTGCACTCTGGCCCTGGCCTTTCGCTTCCAGTTGCTGAAAGGAGTATCAATTTTCATTTGCATACTTTGTCTGCTGAACTCTAGACTGCCAATTTAGTTTACACAAATCTCCCCAAAAGCTGTTAGATGGCAATATTTCACATCACTGGCTGAGCTCTTTGTCAGCCATCCACACATTTAAATCCATGTTTTTACAGATTCTTTGAATATCTGGGACTGTGACAAACCTTTCACTGGTACTGACAGACTCATATACGAGTCGCCATTCATTCACCGAAACAATGATCAGTAAAACCAAAAAAACTTTCAGAAGGGCTGGGTAGTAATGACGTTCTCTTAAATACTATCTCGGAGTTGCTTTCAGCCTTTTTCAGTTTTTAGGTCCCTACTTGTTTTTCAGGAAATGCTTCTAGAGCAGATGTAAACTTAGGACAGTAGTGCTGCCTTTCCTGGGTAAGTTTACCCCGAACGGTCTCTCCATCTCCTATAAACAGCCCAGGATCCCCAGCAGTTCGTAACTGAAAACTGGCACGTTCAAAACCAAACACTAGAAAAACATGAAATAACCTTCGAGGAAGTGAGACGAGGAAAAGGTTGGTAATCACCACAAAATACCTTACAAAGAGCAAACGCTGATGAAGATAAAAGCTTGCCTGCTCCACACAGATAGCATTCATTTAAAAAATAAAATAAAAAGCATTTTTTAACAACGCAATCACAATTTTACGTGAAAACAGAATAACCATTTCAAAATGTTTCTTTGACCTGACTGCTGGACGCGGTGACAGCACACAAGGCCCGTGCGGCTGCCAGGGCACGGCCCCAGCCTGGGTTTAACTCCCGGTTCAGCAGGACACGGAGCAGCACAGGCCATCCCTTTAACCTCCTCTGTGCTTTTTAAAATGATTTTTGAAAGTAGCCAGCAAACTCCAGACAAGACCAGGGACACCCAAGGGTACCCACACCCAGAGGTAAGATTTCACCCGGTGGGGTGAAAAAAAACAGCTTCGGTATTCGGAAGAGCAGGGAGGGTTCACCTCGCTCCTCTCGGGACGTGCCCTCACCCGGCCCGGCCCGCCCGCCGCTCGGTTCCAGGCGCGGGTGTGCTCCCTCCTGCAGGTGACTCGCCGACCCCAGCTCCCCGCCGCCGGGACGGCCGCTTATCGCCTCCCCCACACCGCCCGAGGGCAAAAACCGAGGCGGAGCGCCTCACGGCCGACATCTTAAGTGAGGGCAGGTGGGCGCCCGTCCCGCCAGGTGCTAGTGGCGGGCGCGGCCATCTTTACTCAGGGCACGAGCCCGCCGGTGCCCTGCCAGCGCCATCTTGAGTAGGGGCACGCTCTGCCCTCAGCGCTGACCAGGAGCTGCCTCAGGAGCCATATTTGCTGAGGTCAACCCCCCCCCCCCAAAAAAAACACCCCAAAATCCCAAACCGGCCCCCCCAGCAGCCCACGAACACCGCGCCGGGTCCCCACCCCGCCCCTCCCGGCAGGCAGGGCGGCCTCCCCCGGCGGCGGGGCCCGCTCCTCCCCGGGGCCGGCGAGTCAGCTGACGGCAGCGGCGGTTTCCATCATGGCCGCCGGGCCGGGGCGGCTGTCGGCGGGGCAGGGGAGGCGGAGAGGCGCGGCGGAGGCCCGGATCCTGCTTCTCCTCTGGTTCGCGGGTGCAGCCGTGGAGGGAGCGGAGGGCACGGAGCCGCCGCTCAAGTGCGACGAGCTGAGGCTGGGGCAATATCCTGAGGGCGGCCGGGGCCGGGGTCGGGGTCGGGGGGCGGCGGCGGCGGGGGTCGGTTGCTATGGCGATGGGGCCCGGGAAGGCGGAGGGGTGGCGGCTTCTCGCCCCGGGCCCGGTTTGCCTGAGGGGGGGCCGCTTGCCCAGCCGCCTCGGGTGGAGGAGGAAAGGGGAGGCGGAGGGTGTGAGGTGGCTGACAGGGTGTCAGAGAAAGCCTCGGGTCAGGAGCCCCGAGGGGGTCTCAGCTGGAAGGAGCGGGAGAGGGCACGTCTGCAGCGGCCTAGGTTCCTTTTGAGGGTGGTACCGTGTGTGCCCGTGTGCAGGTTTGGGGCGTCTCGTCGATTTGCAAAGAGAAGATCCCACGGGATGAGAGACCCCTCTCCCCCACCCCTCCACCTTCTTATTTTTTGCAGGACACTCGAGCGAGACGCGGTGGCTTTGCACAATGTCGAGTGCTCCTCCAGTCTGAAGGAGCAGGGCGCAAGTGTTAAAAGACTCTAGCTGCGAGGCTCCTGATTCTCCAAAGGGGCATCAGGCCTTCCCCAGAAAATGTTTGTTGATGGTAGCTGACAGTTATTGATGATCAAAAGTGTCAGGAAAGCAAATCTTGGAAAAGTTAACTTCATCTCCTGCTTTACTTGGCCATGGGAGTTCAGACTCTGGAAATTAGTTCCTGGTCAGTTTTTTTTTCTAGTCCAAATTCCTGACATTTCAGGTGTTTGTTTTTAGGCGTTCTTTGAAATTTGTATGTTACTGTAGATTTACTCTTTTCAACCAAATGCCTCAATTTAAAGGTACTCTGATAGTGAAATAAGGGAAGACGACTGGATTAGGCGTGCTACCTTGTTGCCTTCAAATACAGAGGCTGTGACTGATAAATATTGTAGTTCCTTTAGGTAGTGCTGACTGCAGCACTAATTAAACGTGGAGCTTATGCGATATATTGGTGTATTAAATTGGATTAGCAGATTTGCTGTATGGTAATGTGCTGTTCCTATCTTGGGGGATGGGTAGGAACTAACATCAAGGTGCATCTTAAATCCTCAGGGTTTAAAGAGGGTGGAATAAATTACTGTTAAACCTGTTGTAGTGTTTGATATGAAAAATGTTTTCCTCAATTACCTGAACATATATGTGTGATGAGCCTAAAATAGACAACAGTACACAAGAACCTATGAATTGTACAAATCACACAGCATATGGTAAGGATTTCTAATTTATGACATATATTGACAGTAACAACATTTTCCAAGGAAGTGTTCAATTTATGCATTTTTGTATCTGCTAGATGAGCTTTATAAAACATGGGATTAGTAATATCATTAGTGTGAAAGCCTAAAACATGTGTGTGGATTGGATGCTTTACTAAAAATGAATAAATACGTTGTCTCTGATTGGTACATTTGTAAGTGAGGTTTCTGGTAAATCTCTTCAATGTATGTTATATCCTCTAGGCTCTGTCCTGCACTACTGTGATTAAAACAAACCGTTCCTGTCATACTGATTTTGCATGTACTTATTAGAAGAATTGACACGTGGCAGAACAGCCTTCAAAATCTATTTTTTACATGTTTTTTAAGGAAATATGGTGCCTTCCATCATTGGGAGTTTTTGGTGCCATGAGGCTCTGTTTTGAAAGCATTTACTTTTATTTTGATGTTAAATTCTGATGTACTTTGGAGTACAACAGAAAAATGCTTAAACTGATCACTTGGTTTACTGCATATGTTTAGCTTTTCTCATGTTTTCAGGCATTGAAATAAATAGTCTCTGTGTTAGCTAGTAGCACTACAGTTTTGCTTTATGTGCACTCATGTTTAAAACACATGTGTATGCTTGTTGTCTTTTATATTTTGTTTTCTATACATGCTGAGTAATTTTCTTCACTGGGATGCTGAAGGATAGTAAAGGTTTTCCAAATTCTTCAGAGACTGGATGAAAGTACTGTCCAAAATGGATCCCTTTTTAAGTTATCCAGTCCTTTACATCATCTTTGACATCATGTCCCTTATTATCAATGTCCAGTCAGTGAGCAGAAAGAATGTTCTGTAGTTTGAGATTGATCACAACTCAAATTGTTAATTGTCTAACCAGTTACCATGTGATTGTATTTAATAGACTATACATTTGAACAGGAGATAAGCTTCAGAGTGGGGAAAGTTGCTAGATTAATTAACGTTGTTTTCTGTGCCTGTATAGATTGTCCCCACAGTATTTGAGTGGCTTCCTGTTTCAGTGTTATCTGAGTAATAACAAGTTAATCTTCTGGATCATGCTTGAAGCACTACCGTTTCTGAACATCTTTCTGGGATCCATCACCCAAACAAATAGGGGTTTAATTCAAAGCATCCAATTAGTCTCATTGAGTAGCAGATTTCAAGTCTTACTGGCATGACATTGACACGAAAGCTGTGGCCTTTCCTATATCAATATATTTAAACTGCTGTGGGTTTCTTCTAAATAAAAGAAAGTGCTGCTTTCTTTGCTTAGTTTTTTTTTTTACAACAAAGAATGTAATTTTTTGTAGTCGTCTCAGATTAGGCACTTCGATGAGTAACATCCATGTAGAACTTTATAGCAGTTAAGTCCAGACATAGCTCATGGGTTTTGGCTGTTACTAATACTGATGGCCTGAAATTAGTTTTTTCTTTTTTTTTTTTTTCTGTTTTTTTTTCCATTTTTTGGTCCCTATGCAATATGGATAGATATTTAAAAAAATGCATATCCAAATCCTAGGTTTCTTGCCTGTAGGTAGTATTGGAAAATCTGGAAAGAAATGTTGAACCTGGCTTACTGTTTTGTTGGAACCAGCTGACAGGACTCTCAAATACTGAAAACTGGTAGAAAGTGGGTAAAGGACTGGGATCTTTCCCTTTAAAACAACAGACTTAAACACTGAAGAGTGACTAATATTCTGGTAATACATTGCAAACTTTTAGCAGATGTCACTTTCTGCTGTGATTTCCACTTTGGTTCTCTTAAGAGTCAAACCTTAGCTTAGAATAATAGAATAATTTGGGTTGAAAGAGACCTCAGGAAGTCATATAGTCCAGCCTCCTGCTCAAAAGCAGCATTGGCACTGAATTCAGACCAGGTTGCTCAGGACTTTGTGCAGTCAGATCTTGAAAACCTCCAAGGATGGTGATGGCACCACCTCCCTGGTATGTCACATTCAGATTTCCCATTGACTCGTAACGGAGCCAAAATGGAAATTACAACAGAATTAGGGCAGCAATTAGGTTTGTATATTTTACTTAATATGTATCATGCAGAAAGACAAGTTAGTCATAGGACTGGCTTAAAAATATATATATTTTTAAAAAGTAATATGTCTGTGTGTACTGTGCTGTGTGTCAAGACTGTTGCACAGCGTAACTTCATTTGTATATTTCACTTGTGTCTTGTCAGAAAAACACAACAGTACCCAATTGGTTACTGCTTAATTTCAATTTTTTTGTCCTCAGTTCAATGTCTGCCAGCACCAAATATAACTTGCAAAGATCACCTTGGCATAGAAAAAGTCTTTACAGGACATGAAGTTGGATTTTACAAGCCTATTCCATGCCGCAATGTGTAAGTACACCATTGTTTTTTGTAATAATTTGTCTTTGTTTTCACAATTAAGTTCTTCTAAAATAGTATGATGTGTTGATAGAAGGAAAAAGAAGTAAGGTAGAATCTTACACATGTTGAAGAGTACTTAATCCTCTAATAAACACTGTAAGTAGTATAAGGATACAACATGCACGATTATAAGTAAATCTGTCTCAGCCATGGACACATTTGTTTAGTTATGTTTGTATCTTTGCTTTACCTTAGTATTTTACCTTTGCTTTACTTAGTACTTTATTTACCCTGGCAAAAATTTGCCCCAAATGCTAAGGCTACATTTCACATATGCTTAAAATCTGCACAGCTGCTGAAAGGAGCTCCTCTGGGGACACTTCTCCATCCCTTTCCCTGACATACCCCACTGTATACTGAATCGGGCAACCAATCTGGGTTTGAACTAATTTGGATCAGTTCCCCAATCTGAGTCACAGTACAGTTGCTTCAAGTGCTTGTGCCAGCACAAGGATGAGGGCAACTCAAGGATAAGAGAGAGTGGAGAAAGGAGGGCTGGACTGGGCTTCTCTGTTCAGTGGCAGTACTGGTTCGTGCCAGTTCAAAGTGAGCCTGTAGATGCAGCTTAAGTTGTAGTATGCATGAATATTGGGGGAGTTTAAGTCTCTTTCCAGTTCCTAAAAAAATATCTTTTAGAGGAACTGTCCTCTATTTTTAAGCAACCTTTGTATTTAACCAAGTCCTCTGTGTCTTTTAAGAGCCTGTTTCTGAAACATGAAAATGATGGACCTAGTTTTTCTAAAGCACATTGTGAGCAATGGAGAGCTCTGGATACCAATAAATGTTCCAACTGGCCAATGCTAATGATCAGTGAACACCTGTCAGTACCATTTGTTTCTCCTTTTTGTGGGATTCACGCAGGAGCCTTTTTCTTTTGTCCTGCTGGAATCTTTGGAAATTAAAACTCCAGTAATATTTGCTGGGTATTCCTTATCACACCAGTGGGCAAATAACTCTGATGTGATACTTACTGCTCAATAATTTGCCTAACTCAGAAGTACAGCTCTGCCTCTTAGTTTCATAAATATTTTCCCTGTATTTAGTCTTCTCAACAGTCAAAGCTCAGCAAATTGAAGAAAACATATTATTACGTCTAATCAAATTTAAATGCTAGCAAACTAGACTTCAGTCACATTTTTGTCCAGAAACAATTGCGTTTCAGTCCCATCTGTGATGGGGACTGAGAATAAGATGAGCTATACTAGTTTAATAAAATTGCTTCCTCTTTGGACTAGACAGTAATTCTTACGTTTTGAGTTTTTTGTATAAGTATATTTTTGGTTTAATATATTTTCTAGAAACATTTTTAAATGTGGTTTTTCTTTACATTTATTAACAAAAAACCAAATCTATGTAGGCAGAAAAATGTCATCCTTCTTATGATATTTATTACTTGATCATGACTATTCTTTATGATGAAATAATCAATGGTTACATATCAGAAGAACTTGCTGTGGCTTTTCCAGTCCCATGACTGCTAGTATGGCATAAGGAGAAGAGGACCCTTTGTGGGCTTGCTGAAAACTCCAGTAAAATACAACTGTGAGTGTAGAAGGAGTTATGCAAGCATGCCCTTGATAAAGCCCCAAAGCCAGTTAAAAATGGCAGCAAGGTTAATATTAGCATCCTTCATGTGTACACTTGTTTAAAAAGTGGTCTAATCGCTGATATTTATATGAGCCTTTCATAAGGCATTTTGAATGTTACCTAAGTGTTAGAAAGAGTATTTTAAGCAGGAATCTCTAGCTTAATATTACAACATTAGGCCTGCCCTTTCCACTGCTTTTTGGAGATTTTTCCAGCATCTTGCCTGAGTTTTGACGGAAACTATAACTGTCTTCTGGCAGAAGTAACTGCATGTGATTTAACCAGAAAATTGGTTTGAGAAGGCATCTTCCCAAAGCAGGATTGTCCTAGCATGGGGACAGCAGGTTTATGTCTATCCCTAGCTTTTGGAAAGGACAAATCAGCAAGTTGTGCTTAGCCAAAACTGTAATTTAGCAACAGTCCAGATAACAGTTCTGGGATCCAGTTATTTTAGAGCAAGACCAGGAGATGTTACATATTTGTATAAGTAGATGTGTTCAAGTTCAGTTGCTCCTACTATAAGTTCAAGGAGAAGCTTGTAAGTGCTAATAAGGTTGCTCCAGCAAAAAAGTACTGGGAGTCAAGATTGTTTTGGTTTGGTTTTAATTTGATGTTTTGACGGTGGATTTTTTTTGCCAAATTCTAGAATTCCCTCAGTTGGCACTCTGTCATGTATTTTGCTTAATATGTGCAGGCCCCGACTCTGCAGACTTGAAATGTCCGTTGTTCAAGTATTGCCATTACAGGCAAGGAGTCCATAAAATGGTAGTCTGTGAAATTTGTGAAGTTCAGTGTGGACAGGTGTCTGAGCAGTGCTAAGAGACCCCAAAAGAGGATGGAAGCCACTGTGACCTACAGCAGTGCCTGGTATCAGCTGGTGTGGAAGAGCTGGAAGAAAAAGTCTTTGACATGGCAGCTGGAAGAAACGTATGCAGAAGAAATAAAGATTGGATGAGGCTGAGAAGCAAGAAAAAATCAGAAGAGGAACTGAAAAGAAATTGCATCTTTTACCCAATTGTAGAAGTTCCTTTAGGTGCCTGGGATATGTTATTTTTCTGCTTGCTGGTTTAGTCTTCAGTGCATGTTTTTATCTGAAAGAGTAAGACAAAGGAAATGCAAGTGTGGATGCAGCCTTGTTACGGTATTAACATGCTTCCACTTTATACTAGATTTCTTCTGCCTGTCAGTTTGATGTTGACTGGGTTGCAGACTGTTCTGCTTTTAAAAGCATCTCAATGCATAGGCGAGTGCTCAGTTTATTACTAGTTTTGATCAGGAGCATCTCAAATTAAACTGTGTTCCCACCTTTTGTGTAAGAGCTCTTTTTATGCTTTAGTGTCCTTGGAGGGTTGTTGACACTTTGTAGTTGATAAAAAATTTCCAACAGTTTACCTCAACTTTTAAATAAAACCATTAGTGTTCTTTACAGTGGAAACAAGACAGTTCTAAAGATGATAATTTACATTACATTAGCTTCCAGGAATGCCCAGTATGTTCTGTGTTGCTAATAAGCGCTAAGTAACAAATATTGAGGTAAGAGTCATGATTTAATCACTTAATGTTGCCATTAAATTTTAAAGTCAGTAAATGTAGATAATAAGCAAAAAGGTAGATCTTTATTTGGCATTGAAAGTGCTTAATAAAGGTGCTTGGACCTTTCTCAGCTACTGTCTTTGTGAAACTCTGTGTTTTATTCAACTGTCAACTAAGAGTTTAATTTGGGCTTATTAAATAATTGCTGGCACATAGTAGTGCACGTATCAAAACAGTGAATTATTGAATATTTTTAAAGTTCTAATTACATTTGGGCTTGCTTTTCTTTTCAGAAGCTAGCTGTTCGCCAATGCAGCAAAGGATGCAGCAAGTTCTAGTATTGATAGCTGTATGTTTCTAGCTCACTTATTAGTGTAAAGTTCACATCAGCAGTGACTGAAAGTTACAGGTGGTTAGGTGGCCACATCACTGCAGCTGTTGGCAAGAAAGGTGCCAATTAATGTAAATCTCAAAAAGTCTGTTGCATCTGTTTATTTTGTATGACTAACCGTGGGATGCTTAACTTGTACATCTTTGTACCATCAGCAGTTCTTTTCATTTGTGAGTTTGTGCTATTTACTACCTTTAGAGTGTAGTAAATAGATACATGACTTACCCTTTTTGCTGAATCCTTCCTGCAGCTTCTTCAGGCAGTGGCCATGGTTCATTTCTCCTTCAGATCTCATTGCAATTGCTGTCTCTGCTGACATCTCACCTGTCTATCCTGTTCCTCTCGATTTGGCTGCATGTGAGACTAATGCCTACAGACAGTATGCATACACCTCTTAGCTTTCTAGGGTTGTCTCAGTAGGGCTGAACTGTTAGGAAGTACTCTGTGAAACTGGGAATGTATCAGCAACTGAATTATGTCTTGACAAGAAATCATGATTTAGTTTCAGAGTGATCTGTATTCTGCAAGAGTATACTTGAGTTGCAACAGCTGAGGTTGCTTTATGGAGGATGCCTACCCAGTTTGAAAGCTTAACATTATCAATTCTGTGTCCGTTAATTGAAGATAAATAACAAGTCTGTTGTGGTTTTCTTTTTTAACTGAAGCAGCAGGCAAATGAGTCACTACTTTAATTCTCAAAAGTATTGAGTGAATATATTTTGCAGTCATTGTCTACATTACTTGTTTCTTTGGCAGAAATGGATACTCCTACAAAGTGGCAGTGGCTCTGTCCTTATTTCTGGGATGGTTGGGAGCAGATAGATTTTATCTAGGCTATCCTGCATTAGGTAAGTTTATTTCTTATTTTTTCTTTGAGATAAAGCTTATTGTTGTGACTGAGTTATATGTGTATAGTTATATTTTGAGTAATGAAGGCTGACAGTCAGGTTTTAATATTTACAACTAGAATCCTTACTTTATTGTCAAGTAAGGTAAAATCCTGCATTATCCTGAGCCTGCTATTCTGTTGGAGTGAGTGGTGACAAATGGATATATAGTTGTCCAACAGATAAAATCCTAATAAGCAAACATTATTATTGCTATTCATAGCTTTGCTTTACGTTTGCTTTGCACTGATGTTTACCACAGCATTCTTTGTGAGGCACTGAAACAGAAGTGGTTTTGACTCGTGTGCCAGCTACTTAAATGATGCTTGATTTTACCAGGAAAATAGTGGACAACCTTTACAGTAAACTTAGTGTTTTGGGATATGGAATTTATTCTGGCAAATGCAGACCTTCAAGATAGCTCATGGTATTAACAGTTCTGCAGAAGCTGGGACCTTTAATAAGACCTACTTCTGGTTAGTGTTTTTAGGACCTGAATCCCAGGGTGATGGTGCCACTGGCTTTTAAATAATGGAAATACCTTAGTACGTTAGAACTACTTTCACTGGCTTTGTTTCTGAGCTGGACAAATGGAGTAAAATTAAGTCTAGATAGCATGGAACAATGAGTTGGAAGAAGCTATACATGTTACTGTCACTTCAGCTAGGAATTCTGAGTTTCTATTAAATGCAAACGCTTGGTTTTTTTAATAACATTATCTGTCCTTCTCGATAATCTTGCGTTAACATCTATGTCTTTTTTCCCTGAGATTCTATAATTAGCACTTACTTTGTCCATCTGTTTCACAAAAAGGTACATTTTTGGAAGCGGTCAATAAGGTCCACCTTTTTGTTATACCACTGGATTTGGAATAATAATTTGCAGTAATTATTTTGTAATATATTGTAGTAATTTAGATCTATAAATCCTCCATTCTTATATAGGACTTATTTATGCTTATGCTTGTTAAACCTACTGGAATATACTGTAGCCAGTAACCAAAGTTAAAAGACTTAAAATTAAACTCTTCAAAAGTCAGGTTTTCAAGCTTTTGAAAGGTAAGGAAGACAAAAGCAAATAGGTTACAGTATAAAAGAAAAAAAGAATAACAATCAATACATTGGATTCCTTGACAGTGGTTGATTGGGGATTTTTTATGTCATCCATGCCTTGGCAAAAAAATGATTAAGAAAGGTTAATAGCATTGAAATATTTTGTGCAAGTGTAATGAAGACTGTAAATGTTCTTTGGTTTATTTTTTTCCCCTCTCTTTTGCTTAAAGAGCATACAAATACAAACAAGCTATTGAATATGAAGAAATCAGGAAGGCAACCTCTTCCTCTCCCACACACTGTGAACTAAATCATAAGTTATTACTGCGTAAGAGCACTATTTTTTCCCTCTATGCTTTACAGCAGTTTATTTTCTCAGTGTGATCTGCTTGTAGGGAGGGAAGTGAGGAGGAAGAAAAAGATCAACTTTACCCTGCACTCCAGAAATATATGCCAGGTTCAGAAACAGTTCTTTTATATCCAGTAACATAACAGAGCAGCCAGTTCCTCAAGTAAACTGGAGCTGCTGCTGGAACCAGCAATGGTAAGAGAACTGCTGGGTTGCTAAAATGCCAACTGGCAGTGAGGTTCAGGACCACAGCTTGAGAGGAGACGGTATAAGGAGTGTCACAAATAAGTATCTTAAATGGTGACTGCACTCCATGCAGGTAATAACAAAGTAAACTGTTCACCAGAGTTTGACATTATTTAATTGTCTTAACTGTTGTTTCCTAAGGCTAGCATTTCTTTAACTGGCTGTTTCCCTTATGTTTTGTTACGCTGCTGCCAGTACTGATACACAGGCTAACTGTGTCTGGCTGCTGCAAGTCTTGCGCATCAGCCACTGGGAACAAATTGTTTTAAAAAATTATATACTTGGGTTTTTGCACATTTAAGTGGCACCACTTTAGTTGTAATATGCACATAGGCTTTTCTTCTAATCAGCTGAAAGACCATCCTGCTACTACTCTTTCATCTTCTTGGTCGTTAGGTATTTTTCCCCGTTCTCTGTGACTACTGTGTTGCTCCATGGAGAGATTATAAACTGTCTCCCTGGAGTTTATAAATCAGGCTAGTTTCATCTTGTCAACTATGGGAGCTATATCCAGACAGTGGGGTGCTCTTCCTGCAGCATGCATGCAGTTATTCCCCCACTCTCCTCCATATGCAGCCTCATAAACAGGGCATGGGGAGAGGAGGTGGTATGCAGGACAGATTGCTGCTTCTGAGAGAGGGGGAGCACAAAGGAGGAGGCGGAGGTCAGGAGACCTTCAGGTGTTTGACAGAGAGCAGGCCCGTTCTTTGGAAAACAGCTGCGTGGTTTTGCTAGCAGGTATTGTGCAGCACAGCACAACTTGTGGCTGTGGGGAAGAGGTGCTCTGGGATGCCACACTGGCTGATGTTATCAACATGATTTCTCTCTTGCCTCAGAAGTGTGCTGGCCCTTGTAAGCACGGTAAGGGTATGCTTTTTAGCAGGGAATGGCGTTTTCCCTATACAGCACAGCCTACAACTGACTTAAATGCAACAGATACACTTTCCTCTTCATACTGTCTATACCTGGGTAAAGAGATAAATGTCTTCACAATAAGTATCTCATTCTCAAAATAACCTAGATGTTTGCTGAAGTTCAGCTGAAGTATTACTTACAATATATATAGTACTCATTGCATTATATTTATTGTACAAGAAACTACTGATATTAAAAAAAATAATAAAAATTAAGACAGCCTCCTTCTTTTGAAGGCATTTTCCAAATGAAGTCTGCCTTGCATGGCAACTTCCAAGGAAACATTTATCTGTTAGTTGTGATTCCCATATATTTTCTATTAATCTTTCATTTATTCATAGAAAAATAACATTTTTGAATACTGGTTAAAAAGAAGTGTAAATATGTATGTATATATATTCAAAATAAATTCCAATTTCAGCAAAAATATAAAAATTATACAAAGGATTGTTCTCCAAAGAGCATGTTCTGAAAATCAAGTCGGTATGTGCTGCAACTCATGAGATGGTAGAAAGTCTCTTTCTATTCGTAAGTAAATTTTGCACCTCAAGTTGGGATTTTTTTCTGTCTGTGCCTCAGTCAAAGAAAGGAAAATTTCCAGTAACTTGGTTATCAACTTTTGCCTGCCTTTGTTTAAGAATATTTATCTGTTTAAAAAAAAAAAAAAAGTTAATGTTTAAAATCTTTACCGTGTATTCAGGATGTAGAAATATGAATATGTGGTGGTTTTCCCCTGGTAATTAAAGATCTTTTGACTTTAGGTCTGTTTCTAGATGCAGGCATATATATATATATATATATATATACACACACACACATATATATATTTTGCGGGGTGGGGAAAAAGTTGGGATGTGATTGCCACCAGAAACCTATGAACTTCATAGTGACTGGCTTAAAGCTCCAGTTAAATTTTATTTTCCTTTTTTAGGTTTGTTAAAGTTCTGCACTGTAGGATTTTGTGGAATTGGTAGCCTAATTGATTTCATACTTATTTCAATGCAGGTAAGTCAGGGCTTTCAAAACAAGATACAAATCTGTGTTTGTTAAAGCTTTGATTTGATTGCTAATTCTTTGTTAGCATTTTAGGCTTAAGAACCTTTGTGTATTGAAAAATAAAGGCATTTATTTTAGCTCTGTTTGTAGATTGATGTTGTAGAATATGGACACAAAATATCAATATATTTATTGTTTGAATTAAAAAATTAGATTAGCTATCTATAAATACTTGTAATGAATAGCTTGGAAGATATAACACCATCAGTTCACTTTGTCAGAACCTATGACCTGTTTGTGACACAGTGTTGGACTTTGCATGAGTTATCCTGCTGTTCCCAGAATCCTAAAGTTCTGTGTTTGCATGTACTTTATACTGATGGAGTCCATCATCTGGGGTGTCCGTGCAGTGTGCAGGAGAGAAGACATTGCCGCTTATTTTTTCTGCCCCTCCTCCAAATACAAGTCCCATATCACCTGAGAGCTGTGACTCTGGGATTCATGATGGTTAAATCCTCAGCTGGGGTGACGTCTTGTGGCATCATGACATTGCAAAATTGTCTTATTATACAGTGCGTCCATTTAGCATGAATTGAAATTGCCTATGATGAACTTAAAATGCATTGTGGGGATAGGAATTGTTTGTGTGGATTTATAGAAAAATATTTTTAAAGTATGCATCTTTGTATGTACATCTTTTAAATGATATGCATTCTCAAATTCCTTTCTATGCTATCGCAGTGATCTTGCCTCAGATCACTTACAGATACAGCTGAGAGTATCTTTCATCTCTCCTTATTCATCTCCCTGGTGACCCCACATCAATTTAGCCTTTCCAGAACAAAAAAGCCATGATCTTCTCTCCTTCTCTCCATTCCTTACCTGTGCAGTATTTCAAAGATACTTGTCATCAACCTAATTCTCTCCTGCCTACCCTCCATTGTTCAAGAGAAGTGGTTTGGAGCCCACTCATTTGTTAGCCTGGTTTTGTGACTCAAATCCACATCGGCTTAACCTAGTACCAGCGCCTGGCTGTGTAATTTGGTTGATTAGAAGCCCTAGGGAAATGTTCCTCCTGAGACAGTGCTCGCTAAAATAGTTAAACTACAGCATAACTTCAAAATAAATCTAGTTTCTGTTTGACTAATTAAGCATGACTAATTTTATGATGGGAAAATTAGCAGTAATTGAGACATTAGCACAAAGTGTATATTTCACTTCATGTTGAAAACTCTTGGTTCTTTTTCTCTTGTAGATCGTTGGACCTTCCGATGGCTCTAGTTACATTATAGATTACTATGGAGCAAGGCTTACACGGCTCACTATTACCAATGCAACATTCAGGAAAATGCAGACCTATCCTTAACCCTGGCAGTAAGTGTCACAAATGCATAGGTGCATTTTATTTTTACAGATGGATCCAGTCGTCCACTGAAATTGCTGATGACTTATTAATTACACTTCATCAGAACTGCATATTAAATGTACATCGAACAAAGATGATAAAATATGAAAATTCCTCAAGTGAGTGAGTTTACCTCAAAGGTGCCGAGTTTCTTTGTGACTGCTCTATTTCTGTGAGCACATAGTTTGTTGCTAAGTTGTACCATTTGTGAAATGTGCAGACTTTTACAATTTGCACTGATGTTGTTCTGTGTCTGTAAGTATAATTTAGAGTGTTACAGAGAGGTGGAGAAAGAGTTGTTCAGAACAACTATGCTGATCTTTAGTCCATTGAAATTGATGAGAGTTTGAGCATGGATGGGCCACGATTACATTTGGTGTCTGTTTTCATAACTATGCATGGCATTTTGTAAATGAACTTAAATATCCCAAACCACAGAAACTGCCTTTCTTTCTATCCTGTTAGTTAAAATCCAGATGGCCCTAAATCTTGTGCTGGTGTATTCTGTGAAATTCCATTAATTGAAATAATTATTTCTGTGAAGCTTAAAGACAAATTTTGGTCAAGTTGCAAAATTTGGTCAGTGCTGATCAACAGTAGAAATATGGATGCATAAAAAATGGAACCGTAGATGACACATCACAAAAAAGGAGGGTGCATGCTGGGGTGCCCTGAGGGTAGAATAGGAAATAATCGTTCTGCTTATTTTGATTTTTTCTTTTCCCCTCCCTTGCAACCATCCATGGTAAAATACATCCCTTCCTTTTCTGAGAAGAAATTGGTGCCTGTGTTTTACAGCTACAGAATGTCAAAAAAGTGAATTCTTTGTACTAATAAAGCCCTTAAAAGGTTCTGATTTTAGATCAGTTGTGTTTCAGTGAAATAAATTCTGTGTCCTTCAAAGTTGTTTGACCAAAGTCTTTAGGACAACCAAAATTTACCTAGATTTTCCTCTAAAGAAAAGTATATACACACAGAGGCAGAAAACATGTCAACAGAATCTTCATGTTATTTGACCAATTTTAAACATTCCTTTCACCTTCTAATGAAAACCAGCAGTAATGTAGTGAGAAATCCACATGATATAAACTTTAATGTAGATTTTTTTTCAAAAATTTGGGCTGTTCTTTTGTTTTTCAGATGAAGCTTTCAAAATGTTATTAATGTGTCCACAAGTGGTATTTTTAAGGGAATTACAAAAAATGAGATTCCTCAATTGATTTTTAAAAGTGCAGTTTGTGGGTTTTACTCTCTTTTAAACCTACATTAGGACTGTTGCACAGAAAGCTTTGTAAAGCTGTTTTTTTCCAAATCGGCGTAACCTGACATACCACGTAATGAGAATAAACCACAAGGAATACTTTGTGCTTAACATGAATTCTTTCCTTCACGCAAGAAGGACGGAGTTTTGGAATACTTGCTAACATGCATTTTAGTTGTGGGTTCAAGGAGACAAGAACGCTCTGTTAGCTTCGTTCACTTGCCTGATATTTGTTGCATCTCCCTTTTGTCTCTCTTTCAGTGAATGCTCTTTGTGCATGTCAGTTTTGTTTCCTGAAATACTTTCAAAAACAGACAGGAAGTGGATGGAAAAGAAATGTTTCAATCAAATAAAATCTCGTGGCTAAGATCATCCTGTGACTTGTCTGCTTTTTGTTTTTTAACCCTGAAGCTGTGAAAATAGGAAGATACCATGGACATTATAATAAAAAAAATAGCCTTGGGCAAATCATCACACCAGATTTCGTTCTAAAATCTGTCTCCACATGTACAAGTAGCAGAGGGCTTGACTTTCAGCAGTCCATCTTGTGCTTCATTATCCGTAAAAGAATACGGGAGCTATTTTGTCTGAATCAGATGAAAATATGATTAGTTATGAGGTCCATCAAATAGTTTGTTAATCCCAGAAACCAAGTAGCCAGCAGAGAGAAAGATTTGTTATTCCAAGTTACAGCATTTCTGTAGAAACAGAAGATGTGTGTCAACCAATCCAGGAAATAAAAACTGCTACGGGATTCTTTCATCCCGATGCTCTCTGGTTTGTGATACCAGTGCATGCTCTTGTCAGGACTGCACTGCTTTGTCATAGCAGTCAGAATGAAGCCACGGGTGACCAGACAGAGCAATGTTTCGAGCCTTAGCAAAAATTTATTTCTCTTCCCTTTAGATGGTATTCCATTTGATCCTCTGTCTTGTACTAACAACTTTCCACTTCTTTCACAACCCTCTCCTTTGTCTGTGAAGCCTTTTAGAAATTAGTGCCACAGATGGCTTAACCTTTGAAACTTGGATACTGTTGATATTATGAATTATGATATATATCTGAACATTCATATCTGCCTTTCTATATGCTTGTTTAGTTGCCTAGCTGAAGTTTAGAGAGAGTTAACTGAGTAAGCAGATAGTACTGCAGGCCAGTAGAGAGTTAGTGAGGTCTTTGTTTTCATCTTGTAATTGTCAGATATGGCATGTTTACCATAAGGGCTGTGAAAAGTGTGATGCAAGATGTAAAGCTGTCCCACTGTGTTAATAATAAATTGGCTACAGTAATATTTATCAAAATGTCTGTCCTATGATGATTTTCTGTGTTGCTGCCTGCTTTAGCTTTCTCCTGTCAATCAAGTTGTCCATCCTAGCATTTCTGTAGTTCTGATTGCTCTGACTGCACTGGAATAGTCTTCTCTCTGAATTGTTTTCCCCCAAACAGTTGCAAAGCAATAAAAATGATTAGACAATGTACTATGTCATCCTCCTGCCTTGTTCCAAGATAAAATGATAACTGCTGGCCTTGCAGGTATTCAGGAATCCTTTCAACATTCCAACAAGACCGAGAAGTATTATTCTGTATCTGTAAAAATAAAGAACATAAAAAGTAAAGGCCAGAGTTTAAAAAAAGAATTTGAAGTGCCTAGCCTTTAAAAACCTGTATAAAGCTATTCACTGAAGATGCTGCAGATCTATGCCAGGAGTTAAATCCAAATCTTCCCTAAGTACCAGTGCAGTTCAGTCATTTCAAAAATGACTCCATAAACCTGTCCCTTTTTTTTTTTTTTTTTTTTTTTTTATGTCCGTTTTAGGATTTTCTGCAACGTACTTAACCATGATCTGAAAAAGCAGTAGCTGGTAGAAACATTCAGCTTTGGGCACTTTGTATTCACTCACGCAGTGCAGAAGTGGTTGTACTTAGGTGTGCTTACTGTATTAATAAATTACTCTGGATTGTATTTGTTCAGATAGGTCAACCTGTGCATCTTTCACTTGTGTTTAGAGCTCGTTTTCCAAAAAAAGCGGATTTAGAGATATTTTAGAACAAAATCTCTGACTAGTTACTCCTCCTGTGATTTAAATCACAACTATGCTATGGCAACTTCCTGTGACAGTATTTTGTTATCGTAACTGTTTCCCTCTCCACCACCACCCACCACTTACTACATGAAGATATCACTTCTGCTTTCAGGACCTGATAACACCTTAAATGTTAGGTTTTATTATGTTTCCAAAGATGTATTACTGTATGTCTGCCAGTAAAACTTCTCAGCTCCACAGGAAGGTCTTTGTGTTTGAAATGCTCCGTTAGAATTTTTTTGGAGAACATCTGTTGTCACCCCATCAAGAATTGTTTCCTTTGTTCCTCAAGAGTATATTCAGTTATATTTGCTTACACAGCTATGTCTATTCAGACTTCTTGCATCTCTTCTCAGTGTTTTTGGGGTTTTTTATTTTTAGATTCATTAGGTGTTTAGTCCATTTCTGCACTGAGAGCCATTCCTGTTGCTTGCTCTGCAGTTTTCAAACCTGTTTCCTCCAGAAAATGATGTTGAATACAATAAGGTTGGGTGCTTAAGCACCCAGTTGGGGAAATGCCAAAGTCGAGATTTTGCAAGCAACCATACGTTTCCATTGCCTCATAGGACTGTCACTAATTGTGTGATTGCCTATTATTTCACTAATACATCATACAGTCTTTCAAACTCAGCGTCATCTCATCCCTAACTACTTTGCCATTTTCATTATTATGAATGGTCACTATATGGCTTCTTTAAAAAATGCATCATTTTAGTTCATTTAAATCATGCTTTTTAACCAGCTACTATGTTCTGGGTTCAGCCTGCATCAGAGTGTGCCAAGAGGTGAAATACAAGAGATTATTCTGTTTGCATCTTCTGCCTGAATTTGAGGAGAAAAAATAGCTTAACTTTAGGCATATGCTTAAGTGTTTTGCTAGACTGAAATTTGATCAAGACTCTTCCCACTTTCTTCCTCTCAATCCATCAAGACTCTTCCCACTTTCTTCCTCTCAATCCATCTGTGTTACCCAAAGAACGTTTCTAATCTCTGTGAGTTATAAGAGAAAATTGCGTTTTGTATGGAAACCTTAGCACTGACAGTGTAAGTAAGTGATTAATAATATATGATACAGCTCTACAACATCCTATGTGTCACAACTTCTTTTTTTCACCTCAGAACTGCTTTTCGTTGACTCTTGTTCATGTATCCGCTACCTTTGGACATCCTGCCACAAGTTCTCAAAGTACCTCTAGGAGGAATTGGACTCTTCAGAGTTGAATCAAGTATGTAGAAATGTCACGGCATCAGATATACGAAGCAAAGACACATTGGGGAGCAGTATATGTTAATAAGAGGGGATTGTAGGCTTCAGTTTCTGCAAAAGTATGCGTGAAACCTAAAACTGTGTTGTCTCTTTGCCTTCTGCTTCCTGAAGGTGGAGCCAAACCCCCTATCAGATCTCCAAATCTTCTGAAGTTGTTCTTTATCATACAGCAAGGACTTAGCACTCCGGTATTTTTCCTTGCACAACAGACAAAACTGGAAAGTGGATGTGAGGATTCTGTCTGGCCAAGATGCATTTTGCACTATGCTTACTCTCTAGACCTAAGACTGTGGCAAAGGAAAAGAAAGGAAATGTAAGAATAAAAAGGGCAGTCTCAATGCTGTTTGCACTGTGTGTGATGAAGATGTAGTTCCATAAACTCCCAACAAAATAGTGTTTAAAAAAATACTGCTTGTCTCAAATACAAACTCCTTGCTTTTCCCAGGATTTCTGATTCTTACTCTTCGTGCTTCATTATAATCTCAAACGTACTCATGCTCCGATAATTCTCCATTATACATTTGAATGGCTGCTTTCAAGACTGCAGTGCTTTCTCTGAGAAGCACAGTTCTCAGGCTCTGCAGATGCGTATGACACAGCAGAATTTTAGGCAGTATAAAAATTATAAAGATCAGTTTCCATTACTGTAATTACTATATAAATCCTATCTTTAAGAGGCTTAGAACAGGCCTATTTAACCTTGGTTTGAGCTGAGGCTTGGTCCAAGTCTGATAAGTTGAACACCAAATTCTTTTTCTTTTTTTTTTTTTTTTTTTCCTTTTCTCTGCAGCATCGTAACTTAGCAGGGAGTGGGGCGGGGAGGGAGATGGATCCAGCGCATCCTCTCTGCTCTGACAGGGTAGTGGCTGTAATCGGGCAATATACCTGTCCCCAACCAACAGCAGGACTAAACGAGATGTGCATTTTGTTACATCTGAAAAGCACCGTTTCTCCCCTTGGAACCTGTGGCTGCTTCTCTTACACAGCTGTACTCCAGAACAGGTGTGTGAGACGGCTCGGAGGCAGATGATCCACAGAGTGCAACTAGAACCGTCAGATCCTACACTCTTTGCAGGGCTGTAGCAGTAATTCCCATCTTTTATGTCATTTGCACCACCTTGATGAAAGCGAAGGTGTTGGCTGCCCTGGTGCTTCCCCTTTGGGTAGCTGAGATGCCTGGAGCTGCCTCCAGCTGCCTTTCAGGTCAAAGCATTCAAAATTGAGAAAGAAGTTGGCAGCACCATATGCAGAGGTTGGGGATATCCTGCTCCATTGCTTAAGCATGCCAGACTTAGCTGTAGGCCAGAGAGCAGCTTTGATATGGATAGCCATTACTTACTCAAAAGAAAGTCTGGCACAGCATTTTCCATGTCATGAACCTGTTCTGTGGTGGGTGCTTTGCCCCCCCTAGTCAGTAGAGCAGTAGGAATGAATTTATTAATGTATTCTGTTTCCTTTACACAGAGTCTTCTTCAAAGTTCCTCGGATTTACCGTGGAGAAAACATGGCAAGAACATGTAAGAGGAGATCACTGCCTGCGAAGAACTGACTGAGTGTTCACCTTGAGCCTGACAAGACTGCCCACCATATGGATTGTGTTGGCAGAGGCAGAAGCCTGGGGAATGCAGAGGTGGGGGGTAATTTTTAGGGCTTGCATTCCATGGTCCCATTGATTATAACCCTATTAAGAGGATGATGCATGCGACTTTTAAGTTATTTTGTTAACTAAGTGTAAGCAATGGATGTGTCATGCTAACAAACATAATTGCTGGTGTGTCTAATACAGTATGTAAGTACAGTATAGTGAATTTAAAAGGTTGTGGTAATCTAAGAATGTTAAAAGGGAAACGTGTGCCTGGGGGGTGTGGGGGTTGGGGAGAAAAACGACTTACTTGACATTCACTGTCTTCCTCCCAGCTCCTTTGCTAAAGTAGGAACAGAATCGGAACAAAAAAATGTTTGTTTTACAGCTGTACCAAGTTACGGCGTGGACTCGTGCTC
>JANHGO010005477.1:0-22998 GCA_024606505.1 Aquila spilogaster
TAAAGGAAGTTGTTCCTTATAACTGTTCTAAATCTGTTACATATCAAATTTCCTGTGCATGGCTGCCACTCTGCAATATTTTCCAAACTGTATTTCACAAATCCTCAGTGTGTCTTATAACATCAAGACACTCACTTTCCAGCTCCGTCTTTGGCACTGTTTGCAAAACACAGGAGGTCATGGGTCAGATTTTAAGTTAGTATAACACATCCTGCCTACCTTGAATTACAAAAAATACACAATTTGGATGAGTGATTTATGAATTTGTAATTACAGATGGGACTGTTCTATTTCAGTTCAGCCTGATGAAGCTGAGAACAGCTGAAATCTGCTTACTTCAGTGATAGGAAATTCAAGGGGAGGGTTATTGCCTTCTTTGTTTTGGAAAATTTGAACTGTCATGTTGGAAATAACAATAGAATCTGAGACTGTGCTTGTACTCATGTACTTTTAGATCGCCTTGTAGGCCAGCAAATATCATGTCAAGCCTTTTGGGTTTTGACCAATTTCCTATGCAAAAAAATTGTTAAAACTTTGTTCTCTTTTCTCAGATGTCAAGTACCATAAAGTGTTCACTATCAGAGCGTTTGTTGCAGTCTAATTAGTCTGCCATGAAATTTGTCTTTGTTGTTATAAGAAAATGCCACAGAGTCATGGAAAAGTAGAGACTGTTCTGCTTGATCACTGACTTCTTTATCAAGTGACAGTAAGAAGAATGGAAAATACCTGATGTCTATCTCTGTGATTTTTCACCGCTCGATCTCCTTCAGATTTGAGGCATATGCCTCTGTTTGTTTGTTTGTTTTCAATGAGTTCCCAGTCTCGATGTAGACGAGAGACAATTACTTTGTGTGAGTCCCAGTCTGCATTTTTCTGTCACTAAAGCTGTGCTCCTCGTGATGTTCTCTAGTGTTCCTTGGGCCTAGCTGCAGGTATGTTTCAGGAGTCTTAAATCTCAATCACTAAAGAAGTCCTTTAAGGGTATAGGTCAAGTATTTCTATGTAACCCCTTTCTTTCAAGTAGCAAGACAGTCCAGTTTGCTGTCCTTCATCTACTTCTGTAAGAACATCATTAAAAAACACTCAGCATCTTTGGAAATTAATTCAAAGCACTAAGAGATAAGCATGCAGTAAGCAGAGGCACAGGAGGTGTCCCATTAAAGTTGGAAACTGTAATTTCTTAGTTTGCATAAATGTTGGGAGAATGTTACAGAAGAGCATAACTGGGATAGAAAGAAATGTGTGTGGGAGGGATAAAGGAATAGTTAAACACAAGTCTTTGACGTGTGTGTTTGTGTTATTATTTCTGTTTTCTCTTTAAAGCCATTTGAGATACGATCACTCTATTGCTTTGTCTTTCAGTGACAAACCTGAAGTTCTTCAAAAATAATGGTTATTCTGAGCTTGTGTTTATAAGCAACATTTTCAGTCACTAGATAAATTAAAGCTCAAGCTGGTATGGCCATGAAAAAAATAGCAAAGTAAAACATGGATTATTATCAGAAAAAAAATCTGGCAATAATATGTTCCTCCCCAAGCTATTACAAAGTCATTGTTAAAAAGGAGGCATGAAAACCATCACTCTTAAGACAGTACAATCAAAGCTCTTGTTTTTGCACTGTAGAGGGCAGACTATCTTGATGTAAGGTGCAGTTTGGATACATGCAGTTTATATTTATGTTCAGATTCTGCAGTATTTTGAAGCACACCCAGAAGCTGTTCCTCAACTTCTACATTTATTGGCCTCATTTCCAAAAGCAATGAGTAGGGAAGTAGAAAGGAAAGCCATTTTTAATCTACTCATATTGTGGTACTGGCAGCTCTAGAAGTCTCATCTTTCTATTCTTTTACTTCCTTTCAATTAAGGCCGCACTCCAAAATTTCCAAAGCTAACTACTATATGATCTTATTTAGAAAAAGAAATGCAGACATTTGCCAGTAATATTGCTCTGAAGCTAGGCATTGTGCTGGGATTTGGATAGCTGAAATCTTGATCTGATCAGAGGTTCTACACCACAGCCACTGTTTGTTTGATAAACATGGGAGAACCTTGTCCAGCGATCATAGAATCTTTAGAGTTGGAAGGGACCTTTAAAGGTCACCTTGTCCAGCTCCTCTGCAATGTCTGTGGGGAAACAAAAGCTCCTGCTTTGTCTTCAGCTCAATATAGATGAAACCAGCTCCAGCACTTTCACAGATATTCCATCTCAAGAAGATGGTCGAAGGTCTGGAGTACCTCTCTTATGAAGATAGGCTGGGAGAACAGGGCTTCTTCAGCCTGGAAAAAAGAAGGCTATGGGGAGGCTTCATTGTGGCCTTCCAAGTATTTAAAAGGAATTCATAAACATGAGGGAAATCAATTTTTTTTACAGGGATAGATAGTGATAAAACAAGAGGGAATTTTTTTTTTTTTTTTTTTAACTAAAGGAGGGGAGATTTAGATTAGATGTTGGGGGAGTTTTTTATTGAGAGAGTGATGAGGTGCTGGAACATGTTGCCCAAACAGGTTGAGGGTGCCTTGTCCATTGAGGTGTTCAAGGCCAGGTTGGATGGAGCCCTGGGCAGCCTGATCTAGTACTTGATTTAGCAGTTGGCAACTCTGCTTGTGGCAGGGAGGATGGAACCTGATGAACCTTGAGGTCCCTTCCAACCCAAGCCATTCTATGATTCTAAGATGTAATTATCTTCTTCACTGCATCTGTTCTTGATACCATATCCATCTTCAAGAACTATTTGTTGTTCTTATTTTTTACATTACTCACAAAGCCTAAAAATGTTGAGGCTTCTGAAAGGTGAGGCACAATGACTGATACTGACCTATTTATTTCCATAGTAAATGGTTTATATTCCAGTATGCTCTTGTCTTTGATACTTATATACTTATAAGGCTATATATGCTCCTTGAGTCAGGAACCAGCTTTCTGGACTGTGTGATATAATGGGTTAGTGGCTGAAGGTCTGTGGTAAAGAAAATCATACATAAGAATGTAAATAATAGCAGTGGTCACCTCTCTGAGAGATTCTTTCTTAAGGGAGGTATGTGTGCTACTCTACCTCTTCAAATGTAATGGTAGAAGCAAAAAAAAAAAAGAAAAACCAACAAAATACAAACCAATAAACAAATTACTTTTCAAGAGGATGACAAAATGGTCTCTTCTGCTGCTTTGTTTCTTTTGAGTAGAAGAGTGGCTTCCTGCTACTGTGGGTCCCAATATGGGATAGTATGAGATGAGTGCGTTGCATCAAATGATAATTTGCCCCAGGATCCAAGTCATTCATTTTTCTTTGCATGCTTATAACTTCTAATAGCCCCCATCAAAGATTCCTCTAATCAGGAATTATAGCCTGGAGCTGTAATACAGAAAATGAAAATATATATATGTATATATATATATATTTATATATATATATAAAGACTATATAGTCTTTTCTCCAAGAATCTACCAGAGAAATCTCTCCCTAATGTGACCTCGCTTACGAGACTGGATGTATTCCAGCACAGGGGAGACCTTCAAATCTAAAATGTATATAAACAGAAGTACACAAATCCAGTAGCAATACAGGTCTTAAAAAACATCAGGACATTGTCTTTACAAGAACCGTGCAAGAGCAGGACAGTTAATCGTGGTTGTCCTACCTAATATGGGAAGCTGTGAGCAGCAGCAGCTCTTGCTAGGAGGCAGCACGACTTGCTGGAGCCTTGGTTTGTGTGATAGAGCACTGCATGTGCTGACACCCATGGGGCTAAGAGTCTGCCTCTAAATGCATCCCATCTGATAGAGAATGTTTGTAAATACAGTTAATTTTCAGTGTAGGAGTTATGGCCTTTTATGATAGTGAAAACTCTTCTGCCTGAAAGGTATCTAGGTATCTCTCAGTACCTTAAGTGGGATTAAATATAAGCATCTGCTGACATGTTGTCTGCCATGAGAAATCCAGCTGTGTGTGTACCTTAGCTTTTTTGTTCCCCAAAAGAAAATCTACCTTGGCCTCAAGGAATATATTTATGCAGTACAAAACAGAAGGTAAAAATGTAACACTTAGCACTAAGGGTAAACTCTACATTTTTAGCTGATTTTATTAACTGACAGATCTCCTGTAACATAAAATGTGTTACAGGCTCTCCATTTGAAAAAATGATGTAGATAGTAGGTGAATGCTAGCTCTTACTGTACCTTAGTGTGTTTGGGAAAACTCAAAACTGACTGAAAGAACTCCAACAAATGCTGAGAAATCACTACCACGATTGATTTAATGATCTGATAAGGCATGTATAAAACTCTGCTTGCAACTGGAAGACACCTCTCATGATTTTGATCCACTGCCAAACAGAATAAAAGATACAACAACTAAGGAAATACAGAAGCAATGAAGAATGTAATTTATCTTTTTAATGATCACTTTCCTGAAATAAAACAACTTGAGGTATAAAGATGTACAAACTTCGAAGCAGAAAGACACTCGTACATTGATTTCGATATTACTGCATGGAGAAAAAGGAATGGAAATGATATTTCCCTACATGTTAGGGTTATAAATCACATAATTTTAAATTGTTTGATTAAAATTCTAAAATGAAAATAAAAATCGTTACAAAATTTGAGTACCAGGGACTAAACACTGAGAACATGAGCAGAAATTGATTTATTTCACTGTGGCAGAGATAAATAACCCCTTGAATTCTGGCTTTGATTCTTCTACTTCAGCTCTACCAGTTTTAATGTTTACAATGTGTTTTAAATATATACATATATATATAAAAATATATATATAGTTTTTCCAGATAGGATCGTTCTATCCTGATTTTGTGGTGCGCGCCCTTTTGATAGAGTATTCCTTGCATTCTTTATGCTCTTCAGCTTATTGCCCTGCAAACAGAAATGAAATGAAGAAACGATAGTACTCCTGGAAATAATTTTTTGAAATGTATGTTGTGCCTGAACAGCCACACCTCATATATTTTTATGCATCTTCACTTCTTTTTGTACCAGATAGTACAATCTCATAAGTAGGCCCTGTTGCTGTCAGGGAAAGCAGCTGTTACTTTATGTTCACTTTTCTTATTTGTTGCTGCTGTGATTCTCTTTTATTTTCATTTTCACTCCATATCATGCGTTGTTGCAACATGGTTTGGGGTGTAATGCTGCTGTTGTAAATATGCAGGTGAACAGCTGCTGTCCTTTTCACGAACTGGCACAAATCTGGACTTCTGCTTTTTGTTTACAAACTGAGGCTCTACTGTTACAGTTACATGATGTCCACATCCCCCACTGAACTATAATATGGTATCAGGCTATATGGGTGGTATGCTGGCTGTCATCAGGCTTGCTTGTCAATGCTCTTATTTTCCAGGTCATCTTTCTGTAAGTGTGGGATTTAGTGTGGGTATTGGTAAATCAAATTATCTTTCCCTGCAAAGATGGTTCAAAATGTTTTTTGAAGTCTCTGAGCTACGCTCATTGTAAGGACTGGATGAAGGGTGAGGAGAGCATGTCAGGTGTATTTCTTGTGCCTAATAAGGATCAGAACTGTGTCCAGGATCAGGTTGAGTGCTGATCAAAAGCAGCTGGGCTATCAGGCCATACTGTGTGGTCAGCGTGACAGACACTTGCCAGGGAACTGGGCCCAGACCATGGCATCTCCAGGCCAGAAGGATTTTAAGAGCTCAGGATCTATATGCTGCATGCAGTCCATATGCAGGAACTCAGTGCATCCTCACGAGAGGGAGCGCTAAAGGGCTATTCATGTGTCATATGGGGAAAAACTTGTGTATTTCTGTGCACAGTTCTTGGTACTTTTAAAAAAAATTTCAAGTCTGCTCTTCAGAAATATTCAGTTGATTCATTCAAGTCCTCATCTATAAATTTCCATATTAAATGTAATTCTAGTGATTGCATCAAACACTGCACGTCTGAAAGGATATTGAATAGCAATATTAAGAAAAGGAAGATTGCCCACTCTTCTTCCTCTTCCAAAGTCCTCTATTGATTTACTGGTTTCTGTAGTCCTCAGTGTAAATAATGTCCCAGCAAATAAGTGTTTAGCATCTGTGGAGTTTATTCTATTGGTCTATTTAAGTTCTTAAGTCTAAGTTATAATGAGTATAAATTAGTAGCCAGTGAGTGTTGTTTAATTATCTAGAAGCCTTGTCATTGACAAAGTGACCTGCGCTGACTTTCTTGACAGGAAAAATTAAAGTTGTTATGCTAAACTCTGGACAACTTGGTGTAAATATTTACCCACCCAATAAAGAGGTGCTAAAAGTAATTCAGCCTCGGGATGTTAACTCCTGGAGATCACACAAGTTCCCGTAGGAAGCCAAGCTCATGTTACAGAGGGAAACCTCAGATCTCGCTGCAGCAAATGAACAGTTGCTGTAACAAGGTGATGATAAAGAGAAGTTTGGATTTGATTATAAGCATGCCTGAGGAAAATTATATACATAGGGAGAAGGATCCACCTCCCATATGGTGCCTGTCACTGTGCTGTCTGACAGGGTGAGGGTATTTTTCTGTTCTGAGGGTGAGGGTCAATGTAAAGACATAGATCTCAATGCCAACAGTCATTGAGTGTCATCTGAGATGCTCTGAAGCATCCTGCCTGGCTCTGCCTGGAGTCCTGTAAGTCTTCCATCGTGTGGGTATCTGGTCTGGTGTGGGTCAATGGGACAAGACACTAGTGAACAACTGAATAAAGCCTGTATCATTATAAAGTAAGAATGATGAATGCCTGCTCAAGGCCTCCAGTTTTGGTCACGGTTTCTGTCAAGACTGAAGTAGCACATAGCTGATGATTTCTGTATTAGCAGTTCCTTTCCACGTTCCTTCTGTGAGGAACACTCTGCCACAGTATTCATTGAGATGGGTGATTTGTGACATCTTTTTCTTCCAAGACATAAAGAGGGTTAGGTGCTCAGGCCAGTGTAAGATTCCATGGCTGTACATTGCTGCCAAAGAGCTCAAATCACTCTCCTCTGGATGTCCAGCTGTAGTGATGACAAAGTAATCAAGCTGTCTCCCAAATGCAATAGCCACTGTTTGAACAGCACATATTTGGACAGGAAAGGCTAACTTCACGGCCTGTGGACTGTAGGACATTTATTTTTGAGCTCTCCTCCCACTTAGTTCTGACCCAAGAGTGAGTAGGCTTTGCCCTTCAAAGCAGCATCAGGCTGGTTTCTGGGCTCCGCAGTGCAGCACACAGCAGTTGAGCATTCACAGGCCCCTAGGGCTGCCTCAGGACTAGGCTCTTTGAACTTACACACCAGGCACTTGACTCCTAGGCCTCCATCTGCGATGTCTCAGGCAACTCCGCTTCCTTTGAGGCAGAAGCACTGCAAAGTCAGGGTCATCTGTATCCCTCAGGAGAGGAGACAGCTGCTACATTTGGTTTCCCTCTTCTTCTTGGCCCCCTCTGATCAGCAAACTCTGCAGAGATGTAGCTATTTATGTGTGGCCTTTCCAAGTTTTTCCCACAAACATAGTGTAAATGATTGCTGCTTGCTTCATGTTGCATCCCCCCCCCCGCTGCCTCCCAGGGCAGGCTGCATACTTCTGGCTCATGATCCTGAACATCATATGAGGAATTAGAGGACCACAGTGCTTGCTGGTGCTTTAATTTCAGAAGAGGTGTGATAGGAAAATCAGTACATCTTGTGTGATGTTTCCTTCTAGAATATTTTGGAAAGCCTCAGTGTGCTATGGGGCTTGGGTTGCCCATACTGAGTGGGATATCTTTATGAAGATAAAGGCTGTGCAGCCCCATACATTCAGGACACTGGGGACAAACAGGATATCCTAGTGGCAGATTGGAACGGCACCTAAGGTTTTCACCTCTATAGCTGTCACCAGAAAGAATAAGAAGACAGCGGAGAGGCAAGCATCCATGCCATTAGTCAGTGAGCAGGGACTGCTGGTGGTGTCAACCATTTTGTTGAAAACTAAAGGAGGGTGATGATTGTCTCTGTAGCTCTGGGTAAGCAGCCATGCTATTCTCTGTGCCACCTTTGGTGCTCCCAAAGAAAATGGTAGGGCCATTGGATAATTCAAGCAATAAGAGATTCCAAGAGTTCTCCAGTCCAAGCTTCTGCTCAAAACAGGGTTAGGCTATGAGATTGAACCTGGTTTCTCAAGGCTTTATCTGATTGGGCCTTTAAAACCTTTCTGGGCAACATGTTAATCTTCCCTTCTACCCATTATGATGGGTAAAAAAGCAATTTTTTTCCCGTTATAGAAACGGGAACAGAATTTTACTTTGCCTCCAATGAATTGCAACTTTTCCCTGTAAATTTATCATCCCCTGCAAACCAAGCACCAGCTTTGTCAAGATTATAAGAGTACATTTTCTTCTCTTTCGTAAAAAAAATAGCAATAAAAAAGAATTGTTGACAGAATAGAGGTAGATCTGCTGGCCCTAACGTTGCCAACTTCTTTCAAGAGATGAAGATTCTAGTTTCTAATTTCATCTTTCCAAAACAGGAACGTTTGCAGAGAATTATAGCAAGCCCTTTTCTTGGATTTTTGTTTGAAGCTATTACAAATCTGAAAAAGAAATGGTCTGACAATGAGTGTGTATATGCATATTTGGAATACCAGAAACTGTTTTGCATATATTTAAAAACATTTGGGTAAGAAGATTACTGACTCTGTATGCCCCAGCACAGCCATTTACTGATCATAAAAAGCGTAAGTGTCTGAATTTCAGATAAATGCAACAAAAAATAGTAGAAAAGGAGCAGGGATGGCTTTTTAACCTTTGTTAGGAATATGTACTAATGCTTCTCTCAATTTGTTTTTCACTTGTCCTAATGCGGAAGTGGAAGAATGAGGAATGTACTTAATGGTAATTTGCTTCCAGGGGTTAATTTTGATCCTTCATTCTTCATGACATAAAAATGTACTTTTATGAGACATCAAAATCATAAATTGACATCACCAGAGACAAGTCCATTTATATCCCCAGAGAATCTGGCTCCGCATGTCTCAGATTAGAACTTTCATTCTGTGACTCTCTCTCCCCCTTTTGTCTTGCTGCTATCTCCCTTGCTGTCTCTTGTCGGCTACAGAAGAGAAACCAATGGCTCCGACCACACACAGTGCATACTTAGCAGCTGGAAAACTTAGGTGCCAAGAACCAAAATGCTTTTCTTCAGTAGTGGCATCTCCCACGACTGGTCCTTTGGTTGGCATTAGGAACCAGCCAGGAAATTGCTTTTAAAATGCAGAAGGATAACATCCCTGCAACATTTCCCTCAGTCTGAATGTTTCCTCTGGGGAATTTGCTACTCTGTTGTATGTATGAAAACAGGATCTTATCGGGGTGTTTGGGGGGGGATGTTCTGTGTTCAAGGCCCTAATGGCTTGGATTGAGCATTCTCAGCACTTCATGGGAAAACAGCCATAGCCCACCTTGGCTTTTATGGAAGAAGAGGAATGTGAATCAAAAATTAAATTCGCATAACTTTGTGGGTGGCCTTCTCTGCTATGCAGAACATCTTTGTGTATGCCATGACTTTGAGAAAAGAGCCTTTTACTTATATAGCAACAAACTGTCTTAAGTCAGAGTGTTTATGTTCCTAAGTACTATATCATGTTTCCTGACTGTGTTAATGAAACAAATTAGACAAAACTCTACAGAGATTCCCATATTCACAGAAAACTTTCCAAATTCTAACTGATCCGGGTTGTAGTGGTCGTTAAGCATGCCAAGCTTTATTTTTCATTTGCTAAAAATCATAAGCCAATATGCTTGTTCTTCATTTCTGTATCGCAAGGAATGGAGGGTTAGGTTATAACGCTCCCTACAACTACATTCAGCTTCTTTTATTTGTTCAAAAGTTACAGTTTTCAGAGTGACGTAATGGATTGGTCAACTGGCATATGTTTACGGTTAAGAAAATGATGGATACTCTGGATACCGGATACTTTGAACACACATTTTCCTGACTTGAGTCATTAAGCAAATGAATGCTTTAATTCATTCAATGAGAAAGCTGTAAAAGCATCACTGTATAAGCATTTGCCATGCTGGATACTTAATGTGGTGCTCTCCAAAGGGATATCATCAGATCTTAGAAACACTCTATTTATAGTCAGTGAAATATGTGAGAACATTGATAGTAAATGAGGCTGACTCCTTCATTTATGTTTTTCTGATCCATTTTGAAACATGAGAAAAATGATGAAATACCCATATCTACACCTAAATAAAAGTGATCTCATGAAGTACACGTGGATATTGAATTTCAGTCTAGTTTTGCATGCCCATTTAATAGAGCTTTAAAATACAACTTCAAACTGGTTACCTATTCACCTCTTGCGGCAAGACATTATGGAAGATACTGAGCATAAATATGAGCAAATGTTACTCAGGAGATACTTAAGCATTTACCTAACCATGCTCCTACAGAAAATAGTTTCTTCAGGAAGAGACCTCAGGAATTTCCTCACCCACATAGTCTCGTGGGCTCCGGTGGAACAGGTCATATGAGTAACTATCTCAGAGGATAAAGGTGGTTCAGAAACTATCCTTTTGCTTTCTCACTTCTTTTATTTTTCATTTCAGAGCTTTGTGTTCATGCCAATTTTCTACGGTTAGTCTTAATTTATGTACTGATTCAATTTTGAAATTTACTACCTGATAAATTGTACATGTAGACTATGAATAAGTAGTGATGCTGTTCTTAAATCCTTAAATCAGGCTTGGGATAAATTGGAATTTGAATATTTAGATGTTACAGACTTTTTTCACTTTCTGGCCCTGTATTTTTAAATATACTGACGACATAATGTACTTAATAGAAATTGAACTTTGCCACATTGCTAGTCTTACTCTAACCCCTCTAAGCATTTTCTAATAGAAAATTACAATACTACTGAAAATGTATTGAAAGTATTGACCAACATATAGTGACAGGAACTATCATGTCTCTGAAAAATATTCCTCCAGATTCACACCACTTCTAACAAAAAGAAACAATTGGATTCTAAACTGCATATTTTTAAGGGTTTACTCTTAGTATCCATTTTTAGAAATACAGAACAATTCCTTCAGCTTTTTTAATAGCTGCGACTTAATGTGCCATAAAAACATACTGTAAATATTTCTGTTGCTGTAATGGTGTCTCAGTTACCACCAAGAGTTGCTAGGATATTATCTGTGTCAGGAAGTTTGTTGTGCCTTCATGAAAGAAAACTAACAGTCATTTTGATACATTATGCAAATAATATCCTGTTTTCTCAGTAGATTTCTCTGGAGAAATTACAAAAGCTCCCAGCTGTGAGCAGGGTTCATTTAAATTGGTGTATTTTGATGTTAGCATCCATGTAACGCTTTCCTTCTTTTCTTAAATGTTTACAGTAGTGAATAAATGTATACTTGATTGAATTTAGTGCTAGAGTTTGAGTGCAAACATACCTATACAAAGCATTTTCCAACTCAGAAACAGAGGAAACATTTTGAATGTTATAAAGAAATCATGGTTGCTATTAAAATAGTATTTGGAAAGGACACTTTTAAACTAAGGTCTCTTTAGCAAATGGTTAACAAGCATGTTATATTTGATGGATATGAACATACATTATCAAGTGATGAAGTTAATAATTATAAAAGATAAAGATGGTTGTGAATCTTTTGCTGATCCTTATGTATGTGCTATCTGCTTGATGTCAGCCAGAAGTGATGGCTGTAAGTAGCACAAGAACATTCAGTGCAGTGTTTCTGACTCGGTCTGGCGAGGAAATGTCAATATGATGGGAAAGTCTCATGAGACCTGCAGTGTGAATTCCAGGGAAGAGTTATTCAGACAAGTATGAAGTGAATGATGCTAGATCTATTTAAGTTACTCATTACTGATGTGTTTTATGTTGGTAATTTGCGCGTAGATTCAAAAAAATGGAAAGGATGAAAGGAAATCTGAAATAATCAAAATAGAAACTGTGGTAAATCTTTTTTTATCCAGTATTGCATTTAAGTTTGAGCAATGTTACAATAGACTCATTTTATTTGTTCTTCACGCAGAGAGAATTACGAATGGGAATTAGACATCTTAGGAGGGTTTTAGTAGCTTCTATTTTCTTGGAATTATTCAATAATAAGCTAGGAAAAAAATCGCAACTATGTCTCAAGTATATATTATAAATGCTGTTCAGTTTAATAATGAGTGTAGAAAATGATTCCCATCTGTTGCTATTTCATGACTAATACTGACTGGTCAATGAGAATTAGCTGAGTTTTAAAACCACTGCACAGGAGGTGCTTCAGCAATGAAAACACTGCAAAGTAACTATGTCATTTTGTCTGAACTTGAAGATCAACCAACCAATCAACCTCTCTTTAGCTTTAATAAAATCAGTAATATGTTCTGAAGAAAACAAGGCAAGTGCTGCGGGCATTCTGGAATTTGGTCAGATTTAGATGAAATTTGTGCTAAGATAGGCTGCAGACACAGCATCAAGTTATGTACAAACCTTCCTTCTCTCTTCAACACTCACACCTTGCTGTGCCATAAGGGAGTGCCAGTATGGAGCTCCACTTGTTGAAGCCACCTAGGAGGTGGTGTTACAATGAAGTGGGTGAGGCCATCCTGAAGGAAGAAAGATTGTTTCATTTAGGAAAGGCTACTTTAAAAGAATGTTTAAGCTGGGAACTTCTGAGTACCTGGAAGTGCCAATGCAGGAGCATTAAAACATGTATGTGCTGCACAAGTTCAAAAAGATGGTCTTTGATTCAGTGTACCAGTTTAGCATACAGAAAGCTTTGAGAGGGAACAGTTTACTGGTGTTTATCTTATCTTTTAGATAAACGTTTACCTTCAGTTTGCATCTTTCTGTGATAATACATGCTACAGGAGCAATTCAGCAGGATTTTTGATATACTTACCAGTAATCATAATTAAATACAATTTGGATTGGGATAGTGTCAAGAGTTAGCTTGAACTACAGAATAAGGTTTCCAGAAATGTCAATAAATTACAGCAAATATCTTATGCTAAAAAGAACCTTAAGTGGATAAGGTATACTGCAAATATTGTTTATCAGAACTGAATATATTTTATTAAGAATGAATAACATGCTACCTGTATGCTTAGTATATCAGTAGATTTAATTATTAAAAAAGTTATTTAGGAATAATTTAATTTAAAAAATAGGAGGAGAAAAGATAACCTGTGATGTGCCCAAAGATATACGAACATTTTTATCTGTCCACATTATCTAAAATAGTTGTGGGGTGGGTGGAAGGGTGGGATAAAATATACACGTTACATCACAGGTAGGAAAATCAAGTAAAAAAAGCAGGTCTGTATAGTAATTCAAATGGAGAAACATTTAACATTTGTGAAGGACTTTGCTTTACAGATAGTCATGTCATGCCCAGAAAGTGAATCCAGATTCTGCTGATGTCTGCTGGTTCCTATTTCTGCTGTTCTATACTTCTCAGCCAGACACCTGATTAGTAGTGCCATGTCAGCTTGAATGCTCGGCTTCCAGGAAGTCTTTCCAAGGATTATTGGCTTAAAACACAAGCATATCAGCAAAGGGAATCCTTTGGATTATTTGACAGACTGGATGAATCTTTTCCAATAGCAAGCTTAGCCATATGCATGTTTGTTTATCAATTCAGTATCTTTAATAGAGATTTTTTTTTTGCATTTTTTTTCTCACATCTCATCAAATCATCAGATGATGTTTAGAGAATGGTAATATAGAAGTGATTTTTAGGAGATTTCATAATTGTCAATGACTGACCCAAGATCCATGTTTCATTTCATAATATTGAAGATAACCCTTTTCTCACTAGATCAGCTACAATGCAGCCAAGAAGCAGATCCTACTCCCTGTTGGTCAAGCTCTGTGTCTTATTTTAAGGTAAAATATGTCACTATGTTCAGTGAACTAAGATTAGCATCATGGTAGTTGTATGTCAGCTGTTTACCACGTATCTATTGTCAAAAACTATAATATACCAGTCTTGTGTATCCTGTGTCCCCCTTCTAACAAAATGCCTTATATCTTCATTTTAGTTTAAAATGTATGAACTCTTCATTCTGCTGAAGCAGAGAGCTAACTTCTCTATTGCTTTACAAGGCTGAAATAGGTGTCCAAATTTTTTGGTGACACCAGTTTACATTATAGTGAAATGAGGCTCAGCTGTCTGCTGAGCAATATAAAGACTTGATTACAACTTCTCTGTTTTAGCAAAGATAGGCTGATCTCTTCTGAAGATGACTTTGTCTGTTGAAAGTGGGCATATTCTTTGCCACATTCAAATTTTGTCTTTATTCTAGTAGAAAGTTTATTCCATTTTAATAGCAAACCTTACTGACAAAGAATTTGCTTAGTTTCCTTTTGAACCTGAAGACAGCAGCAATTCACAGAAGCAAGGCAGAAGATAGGATGTTAGGCTGGGATTAAGGATGGCTATCTGAAAATACAAATTTCTTTTTCTTTCTTTCTTTACTGTCTGTGTGTTGAAACAGTTACTGCCTATAAAGAGTGAAAACAATAATGCAGAGCTATTTATATGTGAAATAAGTAAAACTAATGTCTCCAACTGCCAGCCTGCAGGTACCTAGAGTTGTCTTGCAGGCTTTTGGAAGAATAGTTACTGGGCAGTTCTAGGTAGTAACTGAGATGCCCTCAGAAAGAAAAGGAGTGCAGCTTGTCCTTGTACATTTATTCCTGCTGTGACTCAGCTGAAATCTGTAGACTCTCACCTAAGGAGTCTGTAGCCTCTGTTTATGCCTTCCAGTGTTTATACATCACTCCTCTGAAGAGTGCAAATCCACTTGGAGGGCAAAGAGTGTTAGCAAATACTTTGTTTGTTTTGGTATGGCGTCTGCAGCATAGTAAGAAGGACTGTGGCTCATCATCAGATTAAAAGATTTCCAAAACACAGTTATGTTCAGTCTTTTTAAATTCTGTAGATACACATTCTCATTTCCTTAGGGAAATGCTCTTAAAAGGAGACTTTGCAGTGGGAAAAGAAGGGTAATTTCTAAAGCAGAATAAATACAGAGAAGTGGGAACAATAACTGCCACCTAAACTTCAACTTAATATTCTGATACAGCAGTTTGTTATTAGATTCATTAAACCCCAAGCTGTGATTATGAGCAATAGGATTAACTGGTGTAAATACTTCTTATTTACAGGATTATTTCTGAAAAGACACCATGCTAGCATCTCTTATTGGCTACATCAGTATGTGTGTAATAATGATGCTTTGAACTTTAAGACTGGAAGAGAACTAAGCACAGGAATCTGTACTTGGGCAACAGTTCTGCCAAAACTAATGCATTTTAACTCCATAAGATTTGGGCTTAGGGAATGATTGACCTAGAGTAAAGAGCCTTCTAGCTGTATTTGATTTAACACACAAATCCCAGCTGTGGGAAGTTCTGATAGCAAAATATGAAAATAGATTGAGTTCATCTAGTTCTGGAGTTTATCACTATCATATCAAAATATGTAAACTTAACAAAAAGTGTAGAAAAGTTAGTGACGTTTACAAATCTGAATTCAGTTTAGAATTCTAAAGCTGATTTGTCTGCCAGGCTTGGAAGGTACTATCTGAACAGACCAGGAATAGAAAAAGATACAGGCACAGAGAGATACTGAAGGTCATATATTACGTGAATAACAGAAACCAGGTCCTCTGAGTACTACACTCTTTCCTTTTTCCTGTGAATTTTGCTGTGCTCTTAAGATCCCTTTGAGACTCAAGATATGGAAACTCCCATGGACTGAGACTCTGAGACAAGAATAAGAATCTCGAATAATCTGTGAACAAAAAAGACCAGGTTTCTTATACTCATTCCAAATAATGATCACATTTTAGAACTATTTCATATAAATTCAATTTCTTTAATTCTAACCTAATTAAACAGTAATGCAAGATTTTCATATACTATCTCCTGCAACCTGGATGTCGTCAAAGTACAACACATCTGAAGTTGACAGAACTCATGAAAATGAACAAGCAATGTTTTAATGCCCCTGGTTAAAAGTCTCACCTTAAACTGTAGTTTGTGTTGGCAAGGAATACTCCTGGACTCTGAGGAATAACTCCTATATAACCACTCTGTGTCCAACATACAGTAACATCCTTACGTAGAGTGATGCAAGTGGCCCTCCTTGGTATGCTACTGTAATGGTAAAATTGACCTATGTGGTCAGCAAAGATTCTTCATACATAACCCCAGTTCATGAGATTACCAAGGAGCTGGTGGCCATCCTAAATGTCATGATCTTCCAAACTAAGTGTAGGAAACAGTACCTTGGATGTCAATCTTGCTCTAATTTGTACATACAGCTCTGTATGTTTCTATATGCATGTCTCTGTATGTGTGCATACTGTACCGTCTACTCGCTTGTACACTGGAAGTACATTGTCATTGAGAACAAGCATATGGCAGATGTTAATCATGTTATTTAATTGCTGCAGAAAGGTATTCAGCTAAAGCAGTAATGAATAGGGTATAGTAGCCTATGGAAAAGATATATTGTGTACTGAATGACACTATTGCCACTGATTAACACTCCCAAGCAGAAAGAAAATGAGAAAGAGACCTCAGAAGGAAATGTCAGGGTAGTCATTTTCTCATAGGACTCTTCTTGGCAGCTGGAGATAGTGACTCTGTAATAACATATTAGTTTTGAAGGGGGATTCCTCCAGAACGGAAATGTCCTTAGAAGGACCATTGCACTAACTATATTCAAGCCTGTGGGAAACTGTTACCCTATGACGAGTCCTTCTAAACTAGATAGGATTTATATTTCTTCTTAAATCGTTTTATTTTTGGCAACTCCCCCACTGTGACTTGACATCCCAGAAACAAGACCCTTCAGATTCTCAGAAGCCAGCAACACTGCTGACAAAACTCATTCAAGAGTTCTGTGTTAGCTCTTCTCATTTGATAACTTTCCATTCTACCATTGCCTTCTCTTCTAGTTCTGAAACAGTTTTTATGTATATAAAAAAAATTAAAAACATATTGTTGGTGAAATGTAATCCAAAGCAAGGGAAAGAGCTATCTGCTTAATCTGACTAGACTTCTATTTTGAGGTTTGGGTTTTGCATACTGAGGCAGGTGCTGAGTAAATGTACCTTGGAAAACAGCCCCAGACTGTGGGTGTAATTGAGAGTACGATGTGAGTTTTAGGAGTACCTGAGTTTTGTCTAAAAGGTTTTATTCACTTCCCTGAATTTCAGTTGTCATTTTCCTCAGCAGTGAGACTGTAACTGCTCACATCACATGGAGTGGGTTGCTATGGGTATTTTCCTTCCTCCGCAGATCTTAAAATCTCAGTCTGAGATCTAGGAATGAGACTGCTTAAATCACTAATTGTCCACCCTCACAAGAAAGAACTGATTTACCAGTCTACCTTTGTTGGTATTTCTTAATTTCATTAACCCCTGGAACCCTATTAATGTGAAGCATACTCATGTAATACATCATTCTGCTGATAAGGTGCAAGGCACGAACAGATGCTAGGTCAACACTTCAGCTGTACTGTCTGTTCAGATTTGACAAAAACAATGAATGGTAAAATCTGCTGCTATTAGATGAAGAGTGATTTCAAGCACACAGTGAGAAGCTGACACTTATCCAGACATTCAAACAGAAGCCCAATTTAATACTGTGTTCAGTTCTTGCCACATAACTTCCAGTTTTCACACAAGAGTAAAAATGTGGTGCCTCCTGGTGTTAGGTTTCCCACTGGATTCACGTGTTGCATACGCTGACACCTCTTAGAAAAGCTGACAAATGAACAACAACACGGGAGCCTCTTTTTATTTAATTGATGAAGTGAAATTCTCTCCCAGTTGAGGGACGTGCTAGTTTAGATACCTTTTCATGCCTTCTTCAAGAGCTAAATTGGAACCAAAGTGCTCCTTTGCCAGCCATCTGCTGACCAAAGGGAAGTTCTCCATGGAGGTACTCCATAAACAATGTGCTCTGATGCCTGTCCCATTGTGCAAGTCAGAGGCTGTAAGAGCCTTAGACAAGCAATTCAGATAAAATTGTGTGATAGGCACCCATCCTAGAAAAACATGCCCCCACACTGCAGGTTTGTGTCTGAATTCGAATATTCCTGCTGTCCACCACATCAAGTTGTTACCGTGACTATAATTTTCAAAAACAAACCTGAAAATCTTTCTGAAAGAAATCTGGCTTTAATGATAGGGTTTAGCTCGGAATTTAGTATTCAAATTGATGTCAGTAGTCAGGTAATCTGGAGATTTATTTGTCAGAGACTTGCTTGCTTACAGCCATGCTAAATCAAGAACAACTGAAGCAAGTTACGCTGAAGTCCCTTTGATTTTGAAATTGAACTTGGCAAAACAATGTTGAATTGAAATTTTCAGAACTAAGGTTGTTGCTTTTTTCTTAGCAATCTTGAATTACTTGCCTGGAAATAATACAGAAACTTATGGAGACACATAGCATCTAGCATTAACAACATATTGACAGATGTTATCATAGATCCAAATACCTACAGGTTTCTGGGGAAGACACCAAGTGTTTTACTCAATCCTAGTGCCAGAGTGACTACACTGTAGATGGTCTTTGGCATGATTCCAAATCTGTGAGAGGGGAATATAAAGAAGTAAAGCTCAGATGCCAGTGCCTTTGTGCAAGGATCTGAAGGCAGTTGTGTGCTTTCACAGTCTATTTGTACAGGTAGAGTCCCATTTTGAAACAAAATACCTTATCGTGCTATAAAACCCAGAGAGTATCGTGCTAGTGGATTGTTTTTATTGCCCCTTATACTTACTTTGCTTGGTAAGAATCTTGGGTGAGCAAGAGCTTACTGGGGCTTTTTTCCTTCAAGCTTCCACAATTGTTTTTCATTCCATTTAAAATAGTTACAATACATTTACATAGAAATATTCATACACTTTGTAATTGAATGCCCTTAGAAGCCAGACCTGACACCCAGCACATGGGCAAGCATTGACATGCGAGATCAGCTTCTTCCTCTTGGATAAATACCATTAACGTGCTGGGAAAGTATGCGGTGATTCCTGTCCGAACAGTGTGGAGCAGGACAAAACTTCTAAATGCTTAGGCACAGATTGTAACAGATAACTAACCTGGGTGCAAATAGTGTCAACATTCTTACACAGAATAGCCTTCCAGTCACTGAATGTTGCCTAATATAAGATAAATAGAAATCTTAGTTGCAAAGCTTAAATACCTCAGAAGGGAATGCTTGTTGGATATAATGATGTCTAACTAATTTCTACCTTTTCAGCTGTAGAATTCACCTCATTAAAAAATCTCATCAAACAGAAGTTTATGAAATACTGATATTTAAGAGTTTTTCTGTTCATTTTCGGATGACTTTGGAGACACGGTTTGTTATAACATCACTTCCATCAAACATTGGAAGCTTGACTTTTTGCAAAAAAAAAAAATTCACACAAACATACGGCTTCTAATCCAAACAGAGGGGTTATGAACTGAACCTTCAAACAGAAACTTTCAATGTTTGGCTTCTCAGCTCGGTAGCATCAATGCGGTATGCCAACTATCATGCACTGTAATTAATAATTGCTGTAAAAAAGGTCTTTAAGGCAGAATACCCGCTGCATATAGCTTGTCTGCTTTTTTAACCAAATAAGGTAATAGGGCATTTCACTGTTTATAATAGCAACATGAAATACGATGTTTCAAACTGTTAAAGAAAACACATTTAAACTTTTCCTGCCCATTTCCAAGTTTCTTTAACTTCTTAAAAAAAAAACTGGCTGTGATTCTCCGGCAGATTTATAGAAACCTCAGTTTTTCGCTTTTCAAAACACTTTAACAAAGCTTCAGAGACGAACAACATATCGCCCAAGTTCTGGCATTTGTGCAAGGATTGTACAGACCGTTCAGAAAGAGTAAACATACAAAAATCAATTCCAGAGACTGACAGAAAGCGGAACTAATTAAAGAGGCCCAGGCAAAAGAGATCATTTTCAAAGACAAACAAGTCAATATTTATCACATAAATAAAGTTGGTGCTGTAGTGAATCCGGTGATATTTATAAATATACATCTGGAACAATAACATTTTTTTGATTATAAAATGACTGCTAATAAAACATGTAAATTCTTGAGCCCTACAGTAGATGACTCTTGAGCTACTGCTTTAGACTTCTATCAGAACTTAAGCATTGTGTTCTCTGACATCATCTCAGAGTTCCTTAATGACCAAATATTTGTTACTATTCACACTTACCATTGTAACTTTATTGATTTAACAGGAATTAATTTTGTTACATCAGTGAAAGGAGACAGATTCAGGCCATAGAGTCCTAATTAAACATGTTCTTTCCTATGTTTTTCTTACTCTGCAAATTCACTAGCTGTATAGAGCTACCTCTGACTCTCCTGGCTTTGATGCCAGTGCTATCTGGTGCTGATTATCCCTTAAATTTGCTGGAAGTGTTCTTGGCATCAGACCCATGCCAAACGCTCAGGATTTTATTCCTTGCTACTGGTTCATATTCTGTTCTGCACAGAAAACTTGTCTGCGGTTTTTCACTTTCCCCAAACAAGGGAAATGATATGCTCGTGGGATGAAAAGGTGTTGTCTTCAATCCTGGCAAAAATCAGAGGTAGTATAATGTTTAAATCTTTGCATCACTGAGGATGACGTTAGTATAGTTCTGCCCGTACAGGTTGTTCTCATCAGCTGAGTGTGTGATGTTCAGTAACAGCAATGCTATGAATCCTCAGAATGATGAAACAACCCCTGACACCTCCTTTGTTTCACATCCAGGTTTGTTTAAGGCAAGGAGTACAAGTTTATAACTATTTTACTTTGTTTCTAGCACGATGTGCCACCAAAACAGCGGCACTTGAAAAGAAGGCAAATATTGCCTCTGTCATGGGCATGGACTTAAACATCTTGGTGCTAAATACAAAAGGTGGGGGTGGGGAGGGGTAACTTTACACTTGAGTGTGTCTTACATGAGCTTTGTGCATTTCTACATTCAGTTTTATTGGTTTTTTTTTAGTTCCATGATATATTTTAGAATCCAGTTTATCTGAGTTTTGCACAGATCAAATGCATTGAAGGAACACTAATTCTTTTTAAACTACCTCTGTAGAGCTCATGAATAAAATTCAGCTCTGCAGGTCAAGGTTCCTTTTGCCATCAATACAAATTCAATATGTAAGTTGGGAAATCTGCAGCAAATCTGTACAGAACATGGCTGGCAAAGTGAAGGTACTTTAGTTTGGCAGCATTATCTTTATCACATCAGCAGCTTATTTCCATTTGTTCAGTTGTCTTGGATGGAAATATAAATATAACAGAAAGAAAACTAGTTTGTTGTCATCATTTAGATTTATTTCTACTTGATTAGTAATAGAATTTCCCATCTGAGGAAAGCCCCATGCTAGGGAAAGAAGACTTTATTTCATTCAGATTGATTTGAATGTTACATGCCATAGCTGACATAGCAAATAAAATAAAGTTCAGAAAGTTTGCATCTGTCCGAACTGAAATTTTATCAAACATGGCATCCAAGATGTTAGAAACTTTGGTATTCACAGCAGGGCATTTTGTAACTTATCCAAGATAGGACGCTGTTCAGGCTCTAGTGCCATGTTTAGCAGCATGGCTAGGACAGGTAGGGCTGCTTCTCCTTCCAGACCATGTGTGCTGTTTGATGTGAAATGGATTGAGGAACTCATTCAAATGAGAACAACAAAAAAAACTTCTTTCTTTTTCATTCAGCTCGTTTACCTGAGTTGTTTCTCAAATGCCTGTGGAACCACAGCACAGGAGAAGTGAGTCAGAAGTGTACAGACAGGAGGAGGGTTGGCCTAAGCCAGTATTGCCACTGAAAATTATCTACGTGGAACTGTAATCATGATATAATTTCCTTATCGTGTATGGACTAACTTGCTTCCTTGAAACAATGTGTTCAAATCCCCAAAGGGTTGGTTCATATGTCTGAGGAAGATCTATTAGGTATCATGTCTCAAATTTGCTGGAGTGATGATTTTTGCCTAGTAACTGGGCCTGTTGTAAACAATGTCCGGAGTTAACATTTATGCACAAGAACTGAAGCACAAGTTAGCTGACTCAGATGCACAAGCAATGGTGTGAAAAGGACTCCCATCTCTTGACTCCCTCTTCTGTGTTATATCCACAAAACCAATTTTAAGTCAGAGGATACTTCTGAGCTTGCAATGAATTTAAAGAATACACTACGTCTTTTCTGGAGATCTACATTTACAAAGCCAAAAGAGCTTTCTCAGTCTGGAATAACTAATTAGCAGTTCTACCTGCAAGAAGCGGGTGAGAAATAAGAAAAAATAATTTTGTGTCTACAAAGTGGAGGTTATCTGAGCAAAGAAACCTATCATCTCTGATTACACCACATCAAGGTTATACGTGCATGCAGTTAATGCAGAGGGAATTTTGGTGCAGAGTCTTGTGCCCAGCAACGCCCTGGATTGAGGGTGGATAATTTGAAAGTGCAGGTTATTCTATCTGCAGAACTCATGAGTTGCAATCCACTAATAAATCTTTCCAAAAATGAGGCAGGCAGCTGAACACAAGAGTGAACAGGTAGTTCGCAAGGTATCTGAACTGCGTGAATGGGGAACACAATTCTGTGCAGGTAAAAACATGGTTAATTATCAGGAAAATCTTAACAATGAGATCTGTGTCACTGTAGAATCATCTTCCCAGGCAGAATAACAGAAGTTGAAGATTTTCATGATTGGATGATCATCATTTCAATTGTATGGTCATCCTAGGTATGGTATGACTACACTACTAACCCATTTTAACTCTGTGAAGGATTGTGCAGGGCTCAGCTGTGATTTAAAATGGATGAAAACAGGTTGTCTCTTGGAAAGAAAACATATTTCCTCCTTGTGGCTGTTACCTTCTGAATTGATAGTCTGTCATAGCTTTATGAATTTTGGTTATCGGTATTCCACATCATAACATCATATAAAGAACTGGGAGTTAAAGAGTTAATGCCTT
>JANHGO010005478.1:0-22991 GCA_024606505.1 Aquila spilogaster
GCCCATACCATCTCTCAGTGTGGAGAAACAGGTGCTGAGAAATGGGTGCTGCTCCAGGAGGAATAGGGCCGACCGCGCCGCCGGCCGCGCACCATTGCCCGCCGCCCGGCCCGGCTCGGCCGCCCTCGGCTGGCGGCACTTCCCCCCCACCCCCCCCACCCCACCCGCGCCCCCGCTTTTGTCCCGCCTGCCCCGGAGCAGCCTGGGAGCTGTAGTGCCGGGAGGGGGCCGGCGGGGGGAGCCCGCCGCACGGACACCCCCGGGCGAGCCGGCGGGAAGGCGGCGGGGGCGTGGCCGGCTCTCGCCTGAGGGAAAGCGGCCGCAGGGAGGAGGCCGCGGGCCGGCCCGGTTGCGCGGCGTGAGGGAATGAGGTGGTGGAGGGGAAGGGCTGCGGCCGGGGCTTGGGAGAAGCCTCGTCCCCGCGGCCCTCTGAGCCCCGGAGCCTTTGGGTTAGACCCCCTTCTGCCCGCCTCCCCAGCCCCTCTCTGGAGCCGCGGTTGGACGCCGGGCACAATTCTGTCCTCGATCCGGGTCCCCCCTCGCCCGTGTCACAGGCCGGCCGGTAACCCTCTGGTGCAGAAGCCCAGTCCCTGCAGCGATGCTCAAGCGAACACCACGAACACGCCTTGGAGCGCTTCCCGAGTCGCGACAGACCACGGAAGGTGCTTAGAGCCCCTCGGTGTTTCTCCCCTCTGCAAACTCTTCCCAGGCACATCCCCAGGAGAGCACTCCTCCGGCGCTGCCCGCGGTGGCCGAGCCTGCCCGCCTAACCCCCGGGGAGGTTTTGCAGCCCCTGGGCCCAGAGCTGCCCAGCTTTCCCCGGAGCCTCCAGCCTTTCGGCAGCACACAAGCCAAACCCGCACCCTCTTCCCTCTGGGCTGGGGTAACACGTCAATGGGAGCAACACTCACCTGAAACAGCTTCCTCCAGGGAGCATCTCCCCAGTCCAGAGGGCACGGAGCACGGGAATATTTGTTTCCACACGAACCACCGAACTCGAGAAAGACGAGATGTTACCTCACAAAAATCTACAGTTTCCTATTACGTTGCTGACATTGTCTGGTAATAAAACAGCCTTTTCTGGAGCAATATGCTCTGTAACAGCCTTCCTGGTGCCGTCCCTTGCCGACGGCCCCGAGGACCTCCGGGAGCAGGCGGGCTGCTCGACCCCAGCGCCCAGGAGACCCCGTCATTTCGGCAGCCGGCGTTGCTCCCATTTTAAAGCAGGCTTCTCCTTGGAAACTGGGCAAAACTCGCCTTGTTGCACCACGACTGGGCCCAGAGAGCAGCTGCAGGCTTCCAGAGACCTGGAAAACGCACAGAAATTTTTCACTCGGCATTTTTAAAGCAAGAATAGTACCCTATTGATTTTACTAAGGCTAAAACCGGTCACATTTGCTCTACTTAAGCACCAACTGTCTGGCAGTTTTACACAGTATGATATATCTAAGCTCACACAGAAAGCCTGCCCTGGGCAGCACCAAAATAGCAGTCAGGTGTTAGACAGGCAGGAGCCTACTTGAGTGGGTTTGTTTTTTTTTTTTTTAACCCCAGTTATCCCAGGACAGCAGTACGTGGCTCGGTGAAGGCTCCCACATCCCCACGGAGCAAGGCAGCGTTCCCGAGGGGGCAGCCAGCACTCCTCTGAATCCCAAGTGCAACCTTTCCACTCCATGCAGCTATTCTCCATGCAGCTGTGCTGTTACTTACCTTTCCACACAAAAGCCTAACCACAACAGAGGAAACCAGAAAACAATGCTAGGCAATTTTAAACACATTTTAAAATAATGAATGGAAATTGTTAAACATCTTAATATAATGCCTAACCAGTTTAGCTTTAGACTTCCCTTACCCACAAAACAATAACAGAACTAAACTTAGATCAACACTATACTGCAGCTTTTGCACTGCTTTTTTGATACTTTTCTGATGTTTTCCTAGCCTGTTTGTGTTGGCTAGAAGAGGGAGCTGCTGTTCTCAGACATTTTTCCTGCTGCAGTGCTCTGTGGTGGGTGTTGAACGGATCAATGATGCCCAATGAACCACCAACCTTCGGGGCCAGGCACCAGCGTGTTTCCAAAGGCCAAGGCAGCCTGGCTCACCTGGCCCAGTAGAAAAAAAAAAAGAAACAAAACCCAAACAACTATATTCTTCTCTTCTACAATCTATTCCTGCAGGTGCAGTTAGTCCTCATCTCTCACCCACATTAACCGGTAAGAAGGGAACTTGGTCTCACCAGAAGAGAGGAACCAGACAGCTACACTTGTCTTTAATACTCCCATGCTGTACAAATTGCAGCCCCTATCCAGTTTAGTTTGAAATGCTGCTGTCTTTATTTTTTAAAAGTTTGCTGGAGTTACAACTAAAATGCAAGACTTAGACTGTGATACAGAATTAAGCGTTAGATAGGTAATTATCTTTAATGTATTGCCAACAGTGGCTGTGGTGTCAGAGAAGTATCCTCTTCCAGGGAGCTCCCAGATGAAGCAAATCCAAGCAAGTCAGCGCAGCTGGGAAGCAGGTACAGGCAAGCGTTTGGTCTCCCATACTCAGCCAGAGCAGAACCAGAGTCTTCTGCCATGGACCAGACTGCTTCAATCAATCTGTCTCCCTACTTAGCCCACACAGCCAAAGGCATGATTTCACTGGAGAAATCAAGGCAACTGTCATCCTCCCCTTTTGCTGCTGACACAGTAGCCTTGGAGCAGCGAAATCCCTATCTCAGCAGAAACCATCCCACAGAGAGGAAGCAAAGCAGCCCTGACTGGGCTTTTTCACACCCTGAAACAGCCTGCATGATTCAGCTGCTGATCTGGTAGCAGCTCTATCAGCTCACAGGTCTTTGACAATGGAATCTGGTTTTAATGCACCTTTGAATGCCACAAACAGCCGGTCCCCATGCAGATAACATACATGGCACAGGCAGTACCAAAGGGGCCTCCGGCACGGAGCCAGCAGGGACTCCGTCCTGCATCCAGGCATGCCCTGTCCATGGCAAGGGGACCAGGAGGGGCAGGTCCCAAAGAGAATTTTGCATAACACAGCTCAGCTGGGACCCATCACCACTTCAACTAGCATCAAAAACTAGTTATCCAGTACATCAGCCAAGCTCTCAGCAGACTGCAAAGCAGGGCATGAACAGATTGCTGTGAACTACTCATAACCTGGGACAGTCCAACAGATCCTTTCACAAAATAATTTGCATTTCCTGTAACTTTTTTTCTTTTTTTTTAAATGTTCACAGCGATGGAGGCTTTTGAACCTCAGTCCCTTGCAGGTAGCTTAACAGGAGGCGAGAGCCAGCCTCCCTCCCCACTAACCCCACGCTAGCCCTCACGGCCCTTTTTTTTTTTTTTTTTTTTTTTAAAAACACTTATTTTTTCAATATTCTTTGCTTCTTCTGCCACCGTGTGGCCAGTTAGAGGAGGAGAGCTGTCTTTGGAAGAACATGCAATTGGCTTGCCATGTCTTACATTTTATGGAGTTTTACAATATCTGGTGGAGTATGAAGTCAATGGAGATGCATTACTTCTCCTCAAGGCCCATCCCACCTCCTGACGAGTACTACAGATTTATCTCTAATGTTGTGATGGCTTGAAGTAGATCTTGTTAATCCAACTATTTAGATAGACAGATAATTTATTGTAAGGGCATGACCTCCCTATTGACTTGCTGCTTGTGGAGCTCCTCCTCACACTGGGCAAGAGGATCAGGGAAAGGGCACTCGCTGCTGACCACCACCACAGCCATGCACTTTCAAAGCTATTTTTTCCCCCCCCAAGAACCATCCCAGGGCCATCTCCATCTGGGAAAGTCCGAGTTCATGCTCAGGGCTGCTGCAGTCATGGCACTCCGCAGAGACTGGCAGGGCTCTGTCCTTGCCCACAGGTACATCGATATGTGCTGGGAGCCCTTCTCTGCCTTCCTCGGGGGAATGCCGAGGAGGAGCTGACAACACCATTTTTTTCCTTCCCTTCTCCTGAACGGGGCAGATCCTTCACCAATTCATTGACAAGCGTTGTTCTCATTTCTTATGAAACATTTTTGCCAGCAGATGCCAAGACAGAATCCCTGTCTGTTCACATCTGAGAATTTCAAATCCACCCTGCAGTGGTCTTTGCTTACCCTGCCTGCATGGGCTGACCAACGGGCATGGAACCAGGAGTTTGCTTTCTGAAAATGGCCAAAGCCACACAAACACTGCATCTGGAAGTCCTACATATGGCCTTTACCTGCTGACATCTCTGGGTATTTCTCATCGCCCCTCACCAGGAGAGGGTGTAGCCTTCATCCTTCTCTAGCACCCACCTGCCTGGGAAAATCAGGTCTCAGCCGGGACGGGCCAGCTAGCACGATATCAAGGGTGTTACAAGGAGGGATTGCATCATACTTGCGAAACACCCACGGGGAAAGGAAGCCAATAACTGTCTGCAGAGGGGTTTGCATGGAGGCATGCCTCTGTACTTCCCTCGGAGCCTGCGCATCCCAGCCCCCCCGGATCAGCACAGTGTGACAAGCACCAGTGGAGAGCATCACACAGTGACAGTTTCCAAAGTCCTGCCTCACAGCCTGTGCCAAAAAGCTCTGCTTTGGGCTTATAACTTCCTCTGAGAAGTCACAACCTGCAGCAGGGACCTCCCGAGGAGAGCTCTGGGCTTTCCCCAGCCTTCCTGGAAAAAGGAAGGAAGAGGCAAGTTCAGAGCCTGCACTGAGCACTACGGAGTTGACTCAGCAGCAACATCCACACTGCAGTGTCCATCGAGCAAAGGGATTTGCACATGCTTTTCTCCACCTCAAGTCCATTTTAAATCAATTTTTCACTCCACCAGCAGCTTTCTTTGCTGGAGCAGGGCACGGGGTTCAGATGCTGGTAGCTGCAAGCTTGTGCAGCAGTTGTACCTTGCAATCTATGAGCACAAGCCCAGCAAAAAAACCCCAAACAGCAAAAGACTTACAAAATCACCCCCAAAACATCTTCCTACAGCTGCACTATGCATCAAAAGTGGGTTGTAAAGTCTAATGCAGAGCACAGCTTGGGTAGCAAGAAAAAGACTTACATCACAGGTCAGGGATTTGGGCTAGAGTCTGACTAAACCCAGCTGCACTGAAATACAAAAGCAGTTTAATAAGGTCAAAGTTCTCTCACAGACAAGGCCTGAGCTCTGACTGCTGCAGAAGACTTTAAAATGAAAACTTTTGTTTAATAAATTGGCTCTTGATCCCATATCCAGTGATATTCTGTAGCAAAAGCCCTTCTAATTAATACACTGATAGTCTTTCTCAAGAGGCACTTTCCCCTTATAGTCTGAAATAAGCTATTCAAATCTGCAGCAACTTACAGAGTGATAATTTATGAAAGAGAAAGACTACCAATTTTAGTTAACAGAATTTCCCTTTTTAAAAACAAGCTTTTTATAAGAGGGGGAAAAAAAGGCAAGTGTATTTGGTACATGATGTGACAAATCTATATACCTCAGATTCCAGCACATTCCCTTGTGCCCTGAGACAAATACATCCATTAAATAAATTTGATTATATCCTTCCTCCTCCTGCCAGCAATAATGTCTCCAACAAGGCTCATTTAACCTAGAAAGGGAAAGTTTTCATATTTTCTTAATTTCCAGTCCTCGTTATCTTCTCTTTCCCTGCAAAGTCTTAATAGCCTCTTTTATAACAATCAAGAGAAGCTTGGGGAGTTACTCTCACCTAATTAAGCCTTGTTTTTTCTAAAAATTCTGCAGAATACATGACAGCAAACACTCCAGCTCTCATTTTTAATGTAATACAACAGAGGATCTACAACCGATAACAAAACCCCAAAAGAAACCCTGCGCTTGGTTATTCATTATTCAATATATGCAGCCTCTGAGAGCTGGAGGGGGGTGAAAGCTGCCTGATATCACATGCTGGCATTTTTCAGCTCAATATTTTGAATGATCTCAAGGAAATCGGCTGTGCCCTAGGGTGCTTACCCAGAAAAAATAAAAGTATTTCCCAACACTTCCTTTTTCTCACTTGGCTAGGAAACTGCCACAAGAGCATACTGGCACCCAGCCCACCTGAGTCAGAGGATAGGAGCTGCAAGCATGAGAAAGTGCACATAACAATCAAGTTCTCAAGCTCAAAAAAAAAAATCCACTCCAGGCTTTTATCAGCCCAAACACTCATTCCAAGGTTTAAAATCCACTAACCTCACTCATATATATTTATTTAAGTAAATACATACTGTAACCAGCTTTCAGCAGCAGTGTAACCAGAGAAAGAGCCCCACATCTTAGTGCTGCCTGATCAGCACATTTGGGATACTTCCAGCCCTATCCCAAGGGATGGCAAAGGCAGGGAGCAGCAGCTGCTCACTTCCACCACCAGCCAGCGCTGCTGTGGGGCAAGGAATTTTTTATTAATTTTTTTACCTTTGGTCCAGACGAGTGAGGGGAGAGCCACCTGTGAAAGACCTTCACTAACCCAAATCTCAAGCTCTATCCTCAGACAAGCCCTAGGCTTGCCCTGGCTGTATACATGCCCTACAACACGTGATGGGATTTACAGGGAGGCTGGCAGGGAATGAGGAGCACCTGCAGGCATTCCGCAGGATGTGACCCATTGCATTTGCCTTGCAAAACACCTGTTAGCAAGGATCACTCACACTTGCACTTAATTGCCTTTACAGTCCTAAATCAATGTTCAAATTCCAGTGTCTGGGATGCTCTCTCAAAAACCACTCCCTGGGTCCTTCTTCTGCAATTTGGGGTTAGTAAAGGAGTGGACAAAGAACCATCATGTTTTTCACACAATCACAAATCTCTGCCTCTTTGTTAAGTTGTTTTCCCTCTTCAGGCCTGGCCTCTGCTGGGTTGTACCACCCCATGCTCCCCGATATGTGGAGTACCCCAGGACCGGGCTCACCTTCCCTGTCCTGCCCCTCGGTGTGTGGGGCATCCTCGCTGCAGGCATGAGGAAGGCTGGCTCCCAAAGGATCTCTGCACCTGAAAGCTGGAAATGATGGTGAGACCCACAATGGTTCACACTCCCCTAGAAAGGCTTGTATAGGGGGGAAAAAAAAATACACAAGTGAGTTTTTATTGATAAAGTACAGCAGTGGATGCACAGCAGGAGAGATACCTGTGCATCTTAAGACCAGCTTGCCCTGGGGGATCTCCTGCCCTGTCCACATCTGAGGGACAAGTCAAGGGCTCTCAGAGGAGATCACAGAGTCAATGTCACCTTCCCTATCCTCTCCTGGGGGTCGAGAGGAGCAAGGGGGGGTTAAAAAAATAAAGTGTAATTGCTGGCTGAGCCCAGCCAGCGGGCAGAAAACAAAGTGTAAAGAAGTGGGAGAAAGCACAGCAGGGCCGTGGGGGCAGCCGGAGGGGCCAACAGCCTCACCAATGGTCCTGTCTGCCAGGATCTCCTCCAGGTCTTCCCGCTGCCTGGAAAGCTTGGTGATGTGCTGTACACAGGAGGGCTTGGCAGCTTTTGTAGCACTGACCAAGCAATGCTCTTCCCACTCCTCTTCTTAAAAGAGCAGTAGTCTCTCTCCTACCTTCCAAATTTCAGCCCACGCACAGATGTCAGGAAAAAATCCGATTGTGCAAAGCAATGTTGGTATGAGGAGGTGGGACCAGCCATGCCCTGGTGTAGGTCTATACCCGCAGGCACTCGCTGAAACATGTCTTCATCTCCTCCTGGCGCTGTACAAACCATCATCAACTTTTGCAAAGCTTAGAGAAACACAGCCTCCCTCCCTCCCTCCCTCCCTCCTTCAGGCTTAGAAGGACACATGCCATGGAGAGAGCTGCTGCTGGCCATGTTGGCAGCCACAGGTTCCCCAAACGAGCACCATCGAAAGTGGGCTGCAGACATGCAAAACTCACACACGCTTCTGTGTCACCAGTTTGCAACAAATGCAGTCGCAGCCCAGGCTGAGGCACCGCGAAAATGCTCATGGAAGCAGAAACTAGGTTTTGTCTAACCAGACCCTCCTGAGACAGCTCCTCTGGAAACCTGAAAAGAAGGATGTGCTAGATAATATAAAAATGCTTAAATGCAAAGCACAGTTCTATCACCCAGCTAGCTCCAGTTGTCCCTGCAGAAAATGCTATTGATACCATTTACTTTCTGCATCAGTAGAGAGAAGATGGGTCTCCCCGGGGCAGTTGCTGCTGCATCTCTTCTTCGTGCTTCTCGGCGCATTTGGAGCTCCAGTGCTTTCCAACAAACCCAAGATTCATGGGAGGGTGCCACTCACCACCACCTCATTTTGGGGGACGTCTCCCCAAGGCAAGCACCGCTGCTGGGCACCACGCCTGGCCTCGGCGCACCCGCCAGCAGATCGGACACGTCGGGACCTGCGCGGGCAGAGCTGCACCTCACCCCGCTGGCAGCAGGCAGTGCCACCGAGGACCGTACTTCCCAGAGACCTCCTTCCCTTGGTGGTTATTCAGCTACCGGGCTGTAAGATGAATAGCAGGAGGAGAACGATGGAAAAAGGAGCCCTGCCCAGCCTGCGTGCCCCCGGCGTGCACCCCCTGCTGCAGCCACTGCTTTTCACGCGTGGCAGGAGCAGCCCAGCCCATTAGCCCATGGCGTGGAGTAGACGTTAATTAATATATTTCAGTTTATCTTTGATCACGTAGACCTCAAGATCTCACTTCTGAGATGTTTCTGTCTTTGAGATAGATCATTTCTAACACGGAGTTGTTGCTGTTCACCTTTGAAAGAAGATAAAAGTTGTATTCCTAGTTGGTGCAGACCAGGATTGTCTCCTGGTTGCAGTAGGGATTAACTGCTCTACAGCCATGGAAGCACCAGGATAATGTGGTTTGATCTTGAAATATATTTGAACCACCTGTATGCACCACTCAACTTGAGGTCATTGTGTTAGGTGAAAGTGCGTTAGATCAACCTAACCGGTTTCTTACAGCGGGCTCTCAGGGAAAGTTTCATTCAGCCATCCATCCAGCAGAGCCAGCCGGGCCAGTTCTGCCTTTGGACTTGTCTCACTGGCCATCTGCTCTGGCTTTGGGTGTCACACGGGGCACGCCGTGTCCCCGCGTGGCTGCCGGCACCCGTGCCGAGGAGCCGCACAGCCAGGAGCTGCAGGGAGCACCAGAGGGACCTGGCTGCCAGACGCTCCCAAACCCGCTCAGCTCCTGCTCCCCACAGGATTTCGGAGCTGCGGCGAGCAAGGCTCAGCCCCAGCACGGCCATGGGCTGGTTTGGGGTGCCGGCTGTTTGGGAGGGCTTGGCCTCCTCCCAGTGCTGGTGGATGCGCAAGAAGCGGCCGTTAGAGGGAATAAACTTTTAATATTTCTCTCCCTGTGGCCCTGCAGACATCCGTGACCCTGGCAGAAGGACCCTGGCTGGCAGCCCGGACCAGCCCCTGCGGGGGCACGCACGGCCCCAACCCACCCCGAGAGAAGGGGCTCCACCGCAGGCACGGGTCCCCAGTTTGCCCTCCCATGTCACCCACAGTACCAGCAGCACAGGGATCTCCACCAGAGAGAGATGAATGTTTACTAAAAGTGCTGTATTTACAGGCCAGTATTAATTTGTGCTCTTGTTATTTACGATTTATTTACAATTAATCCCTATAGTCACTGACAGTTGAATCTGGCAGAGTTAGACAGAACTGTACAGCAGACTGGCAAGGCAGAGTAGCTGGAGTTTCTCTTCTTTTCCCTTTTCAGCCCTGCCGAGGGAAGGGCTTTAGTGATTTTTCTTCCCCTGGACCACAAAGACATTGCCTGTTAATCAGTAATCATGGGAGCAGAGGTGACTCACGTTCTGCTGCTGAACACCGTTCAAGTCCTAACGCTGTTGCAGCCGTGAAGGGAAAACTGCTGCACTCCTGACTTCACGTAGAGTGTTTCCAGGGCTGACGGCTGGTTTCCCTGCACAGGCACCCAGATGGAGCCGGGCAGCACGAGCCTTCCAGCACATCCCAGTCCCTGCGACAGCCTGGCTCTGCCAGACATGGTGTGCATTGCAGACAGGTTGTGTTGGGATGCGCAGGCTGCTCGTTCTCCCTTCTCAGGGCTGAGCTGAGCACAGATCAGGGACCACCTGGGGCTGCAGGGTGCCAGGCTGTCAGTGACACGGGAGGATTGTGCATCACCTGCAGGTCACCACTGTCCCTCCTGGGAGGATGGCAGGATCAGGAGGAACGATCCTGGGGAAGGAACCTCCAGCAGCCTCCACCACCAGCTGCCATTGAACTAAGCCTTCACTGACAGGCCGCAAGGATGCACAGACAACACGGGCATCACCCTCCTCCACCGTGCGAGGGGGTTCCCGACAGCCCTGCCAGGTGTGGCTGGGGGCCAGGGGAAGCTCTGTTGCAGACCATCTGTGACTGCCCTCCCACCTTCACCAGCAGGAGATGAGACTGGTCCAGGCAGCAGCCACGGACTGAATGAGGGGCTGAGTCAGCCCCTGACCTACGAAGACAGCTTTGCCTGGGCATAGGCCAATTCAAGAGACAGGCTTTTCCCCTGGGATGTTTGCTCTGATCTTCCTCTCTTCCACAGACTCGGTCGGGTTCAGACCGAATCTTCCACAGAATACTAACACGGGGTCGGCAAGTGGCTGGCTATTCGCTTTTCAGACGGGTTTGCAGCCCGGCTGCCAGAGAGGCGTCTTACAAAGGGACTTTTGGCTCGCTCCTGCGGATCCCTGGTTTTCAAGCCATGCAGAGCACAACGATGCTGTTCACGCCCCAGGACACATTGCCCAGGACTGGCAGCCCTGGCCAAGCACCTCAGAAGCCCTGCATGAGCGTCGGTCCCACTGCCACCGGGGTCTGGGGTCCCCTGGGACCACACATATCCCCTGGGACATGCCTTCCTGCTCAGGGGACGATGGCGGACTGCTGCTTCCTCTGCTCCTGCCTCACCTTCAGAGCCAGCATCGCCCGGCGGTACAAGTCTGGGAAGAAGGGAAGCGGTCAGGCGCTAACACAGGGGCCGGCTCCGCGGCCCAGCCTGGCAGCCTGCGCTGAGCGAGGACTGCAAGGACACCCCAGGCTCCAGCACGGTGCACTCGCGTGGCCTCCCCTGCATCCCACCCAAAGGCAGCAGCAGCAGCATCTGCCTCCCCGACAGCCCCCACCTTGCCCTGCGGCCGCATGGGTTTGTGCCCGTGTCCCCACACCAAGCACCCCATGGCCAAGGGCTCCTGCACAGCTCATGCCCCGCTGCCAGCAGGCCAGACCCCCTGACCCTTTTCAGCAAAATCTGTGCCGGGAAACACCAACCAAAGGTGCTTGAGACCTCCTCATGCTGCGGCTCCACAGCAGGTTCCTGCGACTTGATTTTATTCTTGATTTTCTTCTTCTTTTTCTTTTTCGTGCCCTGCACTGGATGGAGAAATATGAAATTTCAGGCACCACATCTGAGCAAGGGTGCATTTGTCACCAAACCAGCTGAGAGGACTGCTGCTGGCGGATCCGCAGTCCTCTATCCCATGCATCAGCCCCTGCGGAGATGCTCAGAGATGTCTCTCCTCTTCTCTGGCCGAACTCCTGAGACCCTGCTCTGCGTTCAGTTGATCTGCAAGCAAAGCTAACGGAGGTGGCGGGGACCAGTGGTCCAGCACGCTGCCGTGTTGCCAAATCCCAAAACCGACCCGATAGGGTGTCTCAGGGGGTCCTGGTACCCGTGGTGCCAGCAGTCCCCCGCGGCCCCCTCTCACCTGGGTGGGGGGTGGCCATCCCGATGGGCGCGGGCTCCCCCTGCCCGACCCTGTTTGGGGGCAGCAGCCCCCCCGCAGCCCCCGCTCGGCTGTCACCCCCTCCTCCTGGTCCCTCTGGCTCCTCGGCTGGACTTGGCTGCCCCGAGCCCTTCTTCCTCACCTTCCCCTTCCTCTTCCTCCTCCCGGGAGCCTTAGCGCTCTCCTCCTGGGCAGGGTAAGGGGGATGAAGGGAAGGTGGCGGGACCCCCCTTTTTCATCCCGTCCCATCCCGGGTTGGGGGGGGGTAACCTCGCTCACCACGGGGAGAAGGCGGCGGATGGGCCGCAGCGGCCGGTTCTCCCCCGTCTTCCCCGCACCGTCTCGGGCATCCTCCGCGGTGGGCGGCGGGTCCCTGGTGGGGCGAGAACACGGCGCGGGGATGGGGACGAGCCCCGCGGGGCGGGGAAACACGGGGACGGGGACACGCACGGACCGAGTCCCGCACCCACCTGCGGGCGGGCGGCCGGCCGCGGGCTGCCCTCGGACCGGGGGCGGGCGGCGGTACCGGGGCGGCGGGGACGGTGCGGAGAAGCCAGCGCAGCCCCTGCAGGGTGGCACGGCCCGGGCCGGCGAGGGGGGGCCGGTTGGCAGCGCAAGGCTCCTGCGGGCGGAGGGGCAAGGTCAGCCCCGGAGGGGAACGGGGGGAGCGGGGGGAGAGAACCCCGCACTCACGATGCGGCAGGGCGAGCGGTTCTCGTTGACCAGCCGCTCCAGGGACAGGCGCTCGATCAGCTCGCAGGGAAGCAGGGCGGTCGCCGAGTCTTGTTTGTTGGCCAGCCTGGGGCACGGGGAGAACGGAGAGCGGCCGTCACCCCGGCCTCTGGGCGCCTCGCCGCACGACGGCGGCGGAGGCTGGATGCTTTCTCCCCGTTTGGCTTTGCCCCAGCCCTTACCTTGCTCTGGAGCCCCCTCCTCAGCCCCTCTCCAGGGATGGTCCCAGCTCCTGAGCAGCACTGGGGTCCCCATGTCCCAGCACCCCCCGACAGCCCCCTGGGTGCCACATCCCCGCAGGAGCCTGGCCACGCACCCCGCAACCCCAACAACGGGTTCTCACTCCCCCCCTCACCCCAAACCCTACAGGTCACACCCCAGGGACTCGGCCTTACAGTAAGAGGGGCTTCCCAGAGACATCGGGATGGCTCAGGACGCGGCTCAGGACCTTGCGGGCCTCCTCTATCCGCGCCAGGTCACTGGAGTCCAGGACGAAGAGGAACCCGTGGGCCGCGCTGTAGTGGTTGCGCCAGGCGCTGCGGGAGCGCTGTCCCCCGGGCAGGTCCACCAGTGTCACCTCGAACCTGTCCACCCGCAGGCAGGTCTGGCCGGGCTGCACGGTGGGCAGCACCTCGCCGGCCAGCGCTGCGTGCGGGGAGAGGGCAGAGAGCTGGCATGGTGAGCCCGGGAGCATCCCTGCCTCCTCCTCCTCCCCTGGCCACATCCCTGCCTCCACTACCAGGGCTGCCCAGGGCACGGCCAGTGCCCTGCACATTTCCCCCAGCCCAGCAGCTGCATTTCAAGGGTCTCGGTCCTTCAAGGCTCAGGCGCTTGGTTGCAGATGCCCGTGAAGCTGCTGCCTCCAGCCGAGGCTGGCATCGGGGCTGCGCTTCTCACCTCTCTCTATGTCCATAATGACGGAGGTTTTTCCCGCGTTGTCCAGCCCCACGACGAGGAGGGTCACCTTCCTGGGGAGGGACAACAGCGGGTGAGCATCCCAGAGAAAGGCTGTGCTCTCTGGGGAGCGGTGACCACTGCGGGCCCCTGGACTGCCAGGCAAGGGACCCTGCCCATGGCAGCTGCCCTTCAACCAGGAGAGGGGCAGGACGGTGACACAGGCTCTGGCTGAGCTGGGGGAGAGGGGCAGGACGGTGACACAGGCTCTGGCTGAGCTGGGGGAGAGGACAGGGACAGTCCCCGGTGCCTGGGAGAGGGCGAGGGCAGGCACAGGCTCCTGGAGCCACCCCGGCACTGCGGGACAGCCACGCTGCGGGGCCTTTAATGTGCTTCCCACGGCAAGCGTTCCCTTTCAAATCATACAGCATCAAGCAAGGATATGCACAGGCCAAAAAGGTTGTTTCTTATATGCAAACAGTTAATGATTGCTCTTGGTGTCCTTCCTTGTCAGTGAGTTATGGGTATACGCTGCTAGGGAGAGGTAGCAAGGATGTTTTATGAGCTTCTGCTTGGACTCAGGAGCTTTTTCCTGTTGCTAAACAATCCTACTCGGTCTCCAGCCACGTGCTCCACCAGAGCCACACGCAGAATGTTTTCCCTGTGGCTGACAAGCCACATTAGTCATTCGCAGTGTCTTTTTCTTCCTTAAACATACAGACCGGGCTGCGTGGGCAGCGTGGCTCCACCTCTGGCATTACAGCAGTGTGTCCTCGCGGATGGGAGAGGACCATAAACCCCCTCACCGCCCGCAGTGTCTGCCCAGGCTGGTGCAGTGCCATCCCCAGGGAATTAACCCGGGTCTCCCGACACATGGGAACATGGCAAGTGTTTCACTTCGTCCTCCCCAGATTTCTTGGGGAGCTGCTGACTTTGCACAGGGGGAATCCTGCTGGGAGTGCTCCCCACATGCGCACCCCTGCCCACCCTGCTCCCCTGCCTGCCCAGCTCCTGCCTGCTGCAGGGACAGCGAGGACACGTGTGTGCCTTGCTCTGCGGTTTGGGGACGGTTCTTGCAATGGGCACCGCTCTCACAGCGTTACCGCACCGGTGCCCTCACTGATAAATGCACAGGTAGATGTTGTGCCCCCCCCGAGGACCCCCAAAGAGTGGGCACCGGGACCTACCTGACAGGCTCCTGTATGGCCTGCAGCCACGACCAGCAGTGGGAGAAGAGGTGGAACATGCTCGGCACCTCCACGTGGAGGGATGGCCTCTCTTCGGCACCTACGAAGCAAGCAGCCCGGCGTGTCCCCGTGCTTCATCCTCCTGCCTATGTTTTCTCCCCATGGCGGGGAGCATCTCACCCCGGGTGCCCTGTCCCACGGCCCATCACTGCTGCCTCCAGCCTGGCACGCACAAGCCAAGCCTGGGAACAAACCCCAGCCCCCCGGGCAATACCCCACGGGCACGGACCCCCTGGCCGGCCCCTGCCCCAGCAGCCCCTTCTTGAGTCGCAGGAGCGCCAATCAGCCTCTCACCCGCTCGTTCCTGCCTCGCAGCCCCTGCTCACATCCCCTTTGCGTAGCAGCTGCTTAAATCTAATCTGGATTTAAATTACTTACTCCTTGCAGCCTCCTTAATCCCGGTGGGTCGGCCCAGGCCGGTGGCCGCTGGGACATGGAGTGCCGCAGGGCTGCCTGCCGCGCTGGGCGCCACGGCATGGCACTGCATTACCCACCCGGCTGCACCCAGGCTGGGCAGCCTCACGCTTCCATCGCTGGCTTAAATGGCTTGTGGTGGGGACATCGCCTGACAGCCCACGTGGGGTTTCCAGCTGAATCAGTGTCTCCTCTAACGAACGGCGTCCCTGGCTCCTTGCTGCCTAATCCCTGCATGGTTGTTTCCCTGCAGCCCCTGCAAGGAGCAGCCCCTGCACGGTGTGCATGGCTCTGCTGGCCGCCCAGGGGTCCCCTCTGTGCCAGGCTGGGGGACGTCACCGCTCACTGCTTGTATTTCACGCCCTAACGAGGCACCCCCCGAGCAGCAGCAGGTCTTGGGCCACTCAGAATAGAAATACCAACCAGCCCAAGCTGGTGCCAGGCTGGGAGCAGGGCGACGGTGGGGACCCTTAGGCGGCGGGGCGGGGAGTGGAACCGAAAAAGCCCCGACTCCTTGATCTGCAACTCCAAAGCTCTTATCTTGCTCCTCAGGTTTCCTGCTGCTTTCCCCAGCCGGGGCTGCCCTCCCTGGCACACTGCCGCTGATTGTGGAGGAGAAGAGGCCACACAGGGATATCTGAGCCGCAGAAGCTTTGGGTGGGGGGAGTGGGGTCCGAGGGTCGAGGCCATGAGACCCTCCAAAAGCCAGCAGGGATCCCACTGCCTCGCACCGGTCTGTGCTAAACCACGGCAGCGCTACCTCGACCACCTGAGCCCCAGCCATTTTGCCGAGGACGCCGAGATGCCACCAGGCATCCCACAGCTCTTGGGGATGGCCCAAGGGGTGTGAGCCCGGGCCGGGCACGGCCCCTCACTCCAGCCCCGCACTCCGCCGGGAAGCTCGGTGCCCATCCCTGGGCGAGGGAGGTGCCCCAGAGCCGTGCGGCGGGCAGGGAGCCACGCGTGGTTAATGATTGATGGAGGAAGTTTCCGTACTGATATCACGGCCACATGCAACAATATTTGGGGCGACTGCTCACCCCCATGCCGCTGATGGCGGGGCAGCGGCTGCACTTCAGCTGCCTTAGCCTGGCCCAGGTACAGAGCCCCGTCCCCAGCCTGATGGCCTTTCCCAGTTGCTCCCGTGCCGGCAGGTCGCCGGGACCAGTGGCAGCGCCAGGTTTGCAGGCAGCGTGGGGCTGGGGAGTCTTTTGCAGAATTAGCCGTACCAGGGCCGAAATGACCTGCTGGAAGCGTCAGCGCCTGCCTCTGTGCCTCGGGGTGGCACTGCCAGGGGACGGCCGGGCAGGGGACGTGAAGAGGCACGACCGTGGGTGCTATAAATAGGGAAGCACCATGCGGCAGGCAGCCCTGGAGGCAGTGGCACAGCATCCCCCAGGGGCAGCAAGAGCCGGTCTCACTCCGGCACCGATGGATTTCCAGAGGTCTCTGAGCGCTTGGGGCTCTGCTGCTTTTAACACAAGCGTCCAAACTCCCCAGCCAAACCGGCGCTGGGGACCGGGAAACCCCCGGGGGAGCCTGGGGCAGCTCCAGGTCACCCCTCCTGATGCACCCACACCGTGCTCAACAGCCAGGAAAACCTCAAAATCCACCCCAGATCTGGTGAAACCCGCACTGGACCGGAGAGGCGGCGCGAGGGCCAAGCCCAGATCGACGGGTGTTTTGCCGGGCCTGGGCTCAGATTACCGAGCGGGCAGCTGGCCCTTCGCCCGCGCAGCCGGCCGGCCGGCCGGGGTGCAGCCGCAGCCCCTCTGCCAGCGCTTGCGGGGACCCCCCCGGGCAGTGCCAGCGGGGACCCGCAGCAGCCGTCCGGGTTTCCTTGGTGACTGTTGCCAGGTGAGAAACTCTAAGGCAGAATTTATTATCTTGGCGGATAACTGGAGATGTTCCTCACCGGAGCTGTTACCGGACCGTGCCCCGGCACTGTGCCGGGCTGGACCCTCTAGTGTTGCCGGTGCCAGCGGGAGCCCCCGAGGGAAGGCTGTGCCCAGGGCACGGGGGCTGCTCGGCCCCTGGCATCGCTTCCCGGAAGGCGGCACGTGTTTTGGGGCTATTTCTGCCTGCTGGAGTGTTGCAGGCAAGGGAAGGAGGCGAAACCACAGGGATCGCGGAGAAGCGCAGATGGACGTGGGCTGGCGGGCTGCCCTGCCTTGGCTTCCCTAGACCCCGTGAGTATGTGCCCGAGCCAGCACCGGGCACACCGGGAACCCCCCGCCTGGGACCCCCAGTGTGAGGAGCAGAATCAGGGGGGGAGGCAGCGGCAGGGCTGGGGAGCTTGCACATGGGGAATGACAGCTCTCGAGGGAAAGCAGTGGGCAGCGCAGAGCTATAAGGGCTGCCTATAGCATTGACCGAGAGCCTGGAGCTGGGGTGGCACCAAAACCGAGGTGACAGCACGGACCAAAAAGTGCCGGTGGAAATATTTGCAAGCTGTCCTGCTTTGCTTAGAACCGCATCGTCTCTGACCAAAAAGGCATTCACAGCAGGGCGAGGACATGCACAGGCTTTGGGGAGGGACTCGTCTTTCTATTTAACGCATCGGACGACAGTGGCAGCACACCGAGGTGGTAGATATGCAAATACCCGCATCGTCCCTTTAAATCCACGGCTCTGGTGGCTAACGATAACCCCGGATCATACAAGCTCCTAAATCCCAAGAGCTAATTACAGGCAAACGCCCTGCGGTCAGGCTGGAAATGCAGGATGATTACAGCCTGTGCCACGGAGACCTGTTGGTGATGAATGGGGGCACTGGGGGTGTTTGCTGGCAGGCTGGCGTGGCGGTGGGGAGCGTGGCCGGTTTGCACCGTGGCCTCTGTGCCAGCACTTTACTTTGTGCCGGCGCAGAGGCCGCGATGGAAACTGGCTGCGCTCCGCACCACCAGGCCAGCAACCATTTTGCAAGCTATTTTGGGTAAGTGATGTTGTTTTTCTGGAGCACTCTTTGCTCCCCCGCTGCCGGTACTACCACCTTGCGGTGGATGCAGAAGCAGGGGAGGAAGCGTGCAGGGAGCTAGTTGCTTTTCACCCAATTTCTGGCCGGGTAGTTCCCAGCTAGAGCACACACGAATTCCCAGGAGAGGCTTGGATTTAAGCTCAAGCTTCTCTGCCAGGGTTTGCTCGGCTCCCTGCTGCACAGGGAAGGGGCCGGCTTGCTCTTGTGCCTTGCACGCAGCTCAGTGATGCCCCTACGATGGCTAAAAGCTCTCCCCAGGCTCCTACAGTGGTTTTGCTGAAAGCATTACAGTGGTCCTCGTGCTTTGCTGCAGCAAAGCATGGGGGAAAGGAGCGTGTAAACCATTCCTCCTGCCTGCCAGGATGCCCGGGCACGTGCAGTCGCAGCCTGGCTGGGTTAGCACGCTGCCAGGGCTGTATACTCTTACAGCCGGTAGGACTGGGGGAATCAGTTAATTAAAAGTAATTTTAACCCTTCCTGCCTGGTTTAGTGTTAGGGCATCACCCGCTGCCTAAGCTGGGACTGTAGCCAAGGAGGCATGACTTCAAAATGTGTAATCGCAAAGACCTATAAATGCACCCGAAGAAGGTAACTCTGTTTTCTTGTTAAAGAATTTAAGCCGTGAGGCAGCAGTGGCATGGCTCGTGCTGGAGGAGCACCCCGGCTCTGGCAGCACTGAGCCCAGTGGTGGGCTCAGCGCAGCCTCCAGCCTGCAGTGAGATTTAAGGGGATGAGGTCCTCAGGGCAGAGACAGGTTTTTCTCTCAGCAGGATAAGGAAGCAAAGCTGGACAAGGAAATGGAGCGGCAAAAGCAGTCGCATGATGAAGCAAATGGAAAAAATATTTCCCCAACCAGAAACTATTCCACAGACTGCCGGGGCAGGAAAAAATACAGCTGAGTTATTGAGAAAGCAATGCAAAATCCAAACAGTTTAGGCTATGAAAACCAGTCATTTGCAAAGCTATTTCCAAACTAAGTAAAAAGTTCCCAGCTCACAGATTCCTGGGAACCCCCCCAGCCGCCAGCCCTGCTGCTCACTGCATGTCAAGCTGGGGAACACTCTGTGATTTCCACTTCATCCAGCACATGGGGGCTTTTGGGGGATCAACACATCCCCACCATCGCTCCGTGTGGCACCAGCTGAATGTTTAATCCTCAGCACGAAGTGGGGAGGTATCAGATCCAAAAGGGCAGCAGGGGGGGAGCATGGCCACGCCTGCACCCCGAGCGGCTGCTTCCACCTCTGTGTGCAGGGCTATATTTGGGAAGCCGGCAGCGTGTGCTTGGCATGTCCCAGCGAGCACTCTGGGAGCGATGTCTGCTCCAGGTCCTAGTGCAGTGGCAGTGCCCTGGGAAAAGGAGAGGCGAGGAGAGGAGAGATGTGGGAGCGTGCCGGCAGCACTCCCCACCAAGGCTCTTTAAGGGCTTTGGCAAGGAGCTCCCTGCCATTTCCAAACAGCTTTGCTCTTCTCCTTTTACAGGAGCTGAGCCGCCAGGCAGGCGTGTGTAAAGCAGACATGGCTATTTTCAGAGTGAGAGCTGGTGAGGGAGCTTGCTCCCACCCCACGTACAGCCCGGGCTCTCACACACAAATGCCCTCGCGGCATGCAAGGGGCTGGGAAAACTGCACAGCAAATCCCGCGTTTCACATAGCAGGCAGCCACCACTGCCACGGCCCTGTGTTCGAAGTGCGTTGTGTGAACACTGGGATTAAAAAAATAATGAAGGCTGGGATTAAGAAAATAATGAAGCTGGGAAGCTCTCCAGGACAGGGCAGGCATTTGTGGGAACAGGAGAACTGACATCCACACGCGGTGGCAGGACTCGGGCCGGTGCTTTGGGCACCCCCGGGTGGGGGGAGACCCCTGAATGCTGGTGCCTGCAGCAGGGCACGGGGCAGGGACTTGGCTGGCACCGTGCCACCCTTGTGCGGGGAAAACAGTGTTTTCTCCTTCCCTCTGCCTTTCGCTCCTATCCCAGCTCCTGACAGTGAGGTCTGCAAAACACATGAGCTTCTAGGTCCTGCTGTAACATAAGTAACCCGCAAACCATCTAAACCCCCTCACTTTCTTAAGCGGTCCTAGAGATGCCAGCACAGTCCCCCTCTGTTTGGCACCTTGGGTTTTACCCCGACGGGCGCTTCCATGGCAGCTTCGCATCACGTTGGTGGTCATTTCACCGACCCAGACCGCGGCTCCACAGCCCCGGGGGCTGCTCCGCTCCCGGGAGGGCTCTGAGCGAGGGCTGGCCAGCAGCCGCCCGCTCCGCTGGCCCAGGATCTGCCCACCACACGTGGGAACACCTGGGTGGGATGTTCCCAGCATCCAGGCAGTCCCTCCCGCCTTGCCGCAGCTCTGGGTCGGCCGGCGGCTCTGTGACGGCGGTGTCACAGGGTGTCCGTGCAGCCCAAGCGGTGCTGGGTTTGCAGGCAGAGGCGCAGGCGTCGAGCCGGCAGGCACAGGGAGTGGCGGAGGCAGCGGGGGCAGGATGGCTCGGCGGTGCTATCTGTGACACAGATTGTTTTTATGGTCTGCTGTTTACAGTGCTGAGCTGCGGACAGGTAGGGTTAGGCTTGAGGGGTGACTCACAGCATGAACCAGAAAACAGCCCGCTGCCTCTCCGTGCTTGGGTCGGAAAATGGGGTAATAACTGGTGTGGGAAGCGCTGTGAGGCTTCGTCCCTCCGTTCCCCTGATGGCTGCTGGTGCTCCTGGACGCAGGACTGGAATTCTTGACTGCTTAAACAATTGCTCTTACGTATTTCATCATGAAGCAGGAGAAGATGAAATTAAAAGTATGATGAGTCGGAGCCCAGGCATTGCTCAGCCGAGGGCTTGGTGACCCGCCAGACTCCTGGGGGATGCTTTTAATTTGGATAAATGGAAGTTGCATAAATGGTATAAATTGCACGTTGCTCTTGCTGCTAATACAGAGGTGTGGGCGCAGTTGGCAGCGCCGAGCGATGCGCCGTTGCCGGCTGAGTGCCCAGCCAGGCTGCGTGCCGGGGCCGGCGCAGCTGCCGCCCGTGCACAGCTCCCACCCCGGGTGTCCGCAGGAGCCACCCGGCTGGCGGACAGGCTCCTTCACTTGGACGCTGTTCCCTTTGCCCTCTGCCCTGCTAGGGTTTTTTTTGGAGAGGCCGTTTTCCAAAAACAGCCTGAAAATATGTAACTCTCATACCAGAGCTGAGCGGTCACACGTAGGTCTCCCGTCCCTGCCGGTCAGGCCAGTCCCTGTGAGCTCATGGTGTTTGTGGTTTCCCAAAGCAGCTGTTCCGTGTTGGATGGAAAAGTGCTGAGCAGCTGCAGACAGTGATTGCTTCTGTGTGGGAGCTGCCGTCGGGGGAGACGCGGCCTCCAAGGTCTCAGGCGGTTTTATTCCCAGCTCTGCTGCTGATAAGCCCGATAGCCCTGGTAATGCTTCAATCCTGGTAAAACGGGGGAAACTCTCGTGCGTGGGGCTTGGGGGCTTTCATGCTTTTGGTTTGCACGGGGCTGGGCGGGCGATGGACACAGCGTCCCCGCCATTAGCCTGGGCACCTCCTCGCGAGCTGGCCTGGCTGCCAAGGGTTGAACACTGAGTGCCTTTTAAAAGTTACCTAAGACTTCCCAGTCTGCCTAAACCAGGGAAAATTGGCCGACCTCAAGCGCTCCGTGCCTTATCCCAGCTCTCCCAGCCAGCCAGCGTGTGCCCAGGCTGGACTGAGTAATCTGGCAGGCAGCGTGCAGTCGGGCGAGACGGCGTGCGTGCATCACCGTGCTGGCAGCTGCCTGCACTCACGCCACCGCTTGTGGGGGAAAGGCAGGCAGGGCCGGTGCTGGGGGTCACCGCGCGTGCCGGGCAGAGCAGGGACCCCCGCGGCCATCGATGCGGGGAGCAGCCCAGCCAGCCTTGTGCTCCCACCACGGCGCTGGTGACCGAGGTGGGGAGCTCGGCTGGCCTCCCCAGGCCTGGACCACAGGTGGGACAGAGAGGAGGGGATGTGGGGCTGAGCGGTGGGCTGAGCGGTGGGAGGTTTGGCTCCTTCAGCGAGTCCATATATCCCATCAGCACGAAGGTGGGTCCTTCAAGGCGATGGGAAAAGCGCCCTGTTGCTCAGCGGTAGGCCAAGGTGGTCTTCCCTTCCTCCTGCCTGGAGGCAGGAGCATCCAGGATGCAGGAGCCACATCTCCCCCGTAACATCCTACGCAAATCTTGAGGCCAGCCCTGCAGACACGCACCAGCTGCCCGCCGGACCCGAAGGGGTGCCCCGGCCACAGCTCGGCTTGCGAGATACCAAAAAGCTCCCTGTCTTGGCAACACCCTTCCTCCCACACGCTGCCCTACAAAGCGCGAGGTCACGGGCTGGTGGGTGCCCTGGCCCAGTCCCACGCACCCTTCCCTGGGGCTGGAGGTGAGGGTCGGCCCCCGGAGCTGGGACGGTAGTGGGTGCTCTGGCAGACGGCTGGTAAAAGCCGCGGGCCTGGCTGCAGGCAGGGCTGGCACCCATAGTGGCATCCCCTCCTGCCCCATAGCAGGACCCCACTGTCCCTGGGGACGCCTGACACCTTTCTCCCGGGGGGGACTCCCCATGTTGCTGCACCTCGGGGTGCTTGTAGCTGCCAGGGCGCAACTGGGCCAGGGCTTGGCAGGGGGGACCTAGGGAGGACCCCAGAGGCTGGGGAGTACACGGGGTGCAGCATGGGGGCTGGCAGGGTGACGGCTGGGGGACCGGGGGGTCCCAGGGTAGGTGCTGTTAGGGTCCTTGGGCTGACAGGGGGTCCTGGCGTGGGGGTCCTGGCCACGTTGGGGGTGTCCTGAGGCAGGGGTTCCCGGCAGAGACGGGGAGTCCTGGGGTGGAGGAGCCTGGCCAAAGATGGGGGTGTCGAGGCAGGGATGCGGGGAGGGGGGGGGGATCCGTGCCCGGTGGGGACCCGGGCACAGCAGCGGGACTGTCCCGGGGCAGGCGGTTGGACGTGGCATCTCTGTGCCGGTCGGTGTCCACCTGGAAAGCTCCTCCGGATTGCCTTTCCTGCTTT
>JANHGO010005479.1:0-22991 GCA_024606505.1 Aquila spilogaster
CCGGGGGCGGGGATTAGGGCCTACGGGAACATGCCCGGGGGGGTGGGGCTTAGCGGACAGCCTCGTGGCGGTCTCGAGGTGAGTGACAGCGCGGGAGCGTTTCGCGCCCTTTCTTCCACCCCCGCCCCCCTTTTCTCCCCTAACAGCTCCGCTGCCGGAGGGGACGGCGGGGTCCTGCTGCGGGCGGGCAGGCGGGCGCCCGGCGGAGCCTCCGCACTCGCGGGGCCTCGGAGCGAAGGGCGCTCACTGAGGGCAGCGAGCAGCGAGGCGGGGGCAGGGATTGAGCGGGGTGACAGCGCGGCGTTTGGGTGACCCGTAGCATTGTCAGAGCAGAGCGTGGTTATTTTAGAGCGAAACTCTCATAGGGGCAAACCCACGTTTCTGTTTAAAAGCCCACGCGTGGCGGGTGCTGCGGCGCTCCCACGGCACACGTGGGTCCTGTGGTGGGGGGGGGGGATCTGTGCCTTCGCCCTATAGCAGCTTGCCTGTCAACCCACCCCGCTGCTTGGCACACAGTCACAGCGACGCTTTCTGTTGTGTGCACTGAAATCTGCGCTAAAATTGTTTTTTTTCTTTCTTTCTCTGCTCCTCCCCACCACAAAAAACCTAAAAGGAAAAGGATAATGCTGCCGCAGGATCTGTAAGCTCCCACAAAACTTTGTTTTGAGCGCTGCTGCGTTTTATACGGCCGTTTTCCACTGAGGTTTTGCTGCTTTTTGGATGTTACGGAGGGTTACTTCTATTCCTCCTCACATTGGCAGTCTCAAGCAATTTTTAGCAAGCTGGAGAATCATTTCTCCAGGCTGCGGTAAAGAATTAAGGTTTTGAGTCAGTTCTGCTTTAAAGGTGCATTCCCTGCCAATAACCGACACAGAGCGGTGCAGGGATGGGAAGGTTTGTGTTTTCTTTCTTTTTTTTTTTGTGAACAGGGAATCAAATGGCACAAAAAAAAGGGGAAGAGGTTGGGAGGGTTTTTTTTCTCGCTCTCACTTTCTCCGTTTACAGAAGGGCTTCAAGTTTTGGATTATGGAGACGCTGTTTCCCTGAACAAAAGCTTCATACCTCAGAAGGGAAGCACTGAGAATACTAATCTTTAACAGTCGTCTGGTCTAAATAGGAGAGAAGAGCTGCCATGTTCACACAGCGAGTCTATAGTCGGTGCCCTAAGGAGCTTTCTTTCAGTTCTCTTGTTTTCCGGTCAGTGTTAGGTCAGAGAGAAGACAAAACTTATATATCCTGAAAAAAATATAATGCATTCTCCTCTCCTTTTTATCTTTTATGTTTGCTGCAAAGACTCCATTGCCCAACAGGAAGATGTCATGTCTCTGCAGATTCCAACCTAAGCCGTTCCGTGATTCCATGACCTGCCTTCTCCGTGCTTGTCTGAAGGTCAGCCTGGCAGGTAGCAGTAACCTGCCTCAGAGCGTTGTGAGGCTGAGCTGAAGCAGACTGCCAGGGTGAACTCCTCTAGAAATCTGTCAGGAAATCACTTGGAGTCTTGGCAGTATTTTCTTAGAGAAGGATGAGGATGAAGAAGACTCAGTCTGGGCTTTTTTAGAAGATCCAGTGTTAGTAATCTACTCATTGCCTTTTGTTTCAGTCTTACTTTCTTAAATGTTCCCAATCAAATCCCAGGGTACTTGAGACCAATGATTTTTTTATTAACCTTTTCTTCGGCTAAAAGCCAGAATCTTGTAACGAAGAATAATGGAAGTAGTTATTGTAAGCTAATTAAACTTCCATTTTGTTGTGCTACAGATTAACTTTCTAAAACCTTTCTTTTTATTCTGGACGTTGCCTTTTCTGCTCTAGAAGCCTCTAGAGGGGGGAGGCTGTGATGAAATATCTCTTTTTGACTTCCCTCTCTGTTTCCACAGTCTTGGATGTCACATTCTCAGCGTAGGTTTCTTCCCACCAGTTCACATCTGCAAGGATCCTGTCCCCTGAACAGCTGTTATTGCTAGCTAGAAGAATTGCTTACACTGAAAATATTTTAAGGTTTTCTTTTTGCACTTCCACTTTACATGCCTGTAACATTACCAAATCCCGCTGTCTTTTTTTTTTTAACCCACAGATGTGAAAGTCATTTATAATCTGTTTTAGAAGCTCTGTGTGCATGCAGTGTTTGTTCTGATACTTGTCTAAATTAATATGGCAAACTGTGATAGTTCCGGATCACAGGCCAAAATGGTGCAAGTGATAGAGAATCTTCTGCTCTTAGTGGATGCTCCGTGCATCCTGGTATCAGGCCTGAGAAGCTGGGAGAGAATCAGGATAAGGGTGTGGCTGTTCTACAGCTGGCATTGAGTGCACCCAGTGCTCTCCCATCACCTCAGGGGAGCTACTTGACATTACAGAGCCTTCTTTTCTTGTGCATTCTTGTTAGTTATCAAAGATTCAAATCTCTTTTCTCTGATGGAAGGTACATGAGCTTGGAAAATGATCTTAGTGATATCTTTAGCTGATCTCTTGGCTAACTTGGGTAAGAGAAGGCCTGACAGTCTTGGCTTTTTTTTCTTTTTTGAAGACTTAATGTGTCTCCTCCTGGGGGAAGGGTTGTATATGGTAAATACACTTCCAGGCTTTTCTTCACAGTATAGATAATTTAACTGGACTTGGATTTGAAGGATTAAAAAGTACTTCCAGGCCACCTCTGCGATGCAGCATGCTTCCTCTTGTGGTACAAGCTGATGCTTGTCAACTTGCCAGCTAGCCTGCTGCTCCGGAAACATGGGGAAGCAGCTGTCTGAAAGGCAGAGCCACGTGGTGGATGGCTTCAGCTTTTAGTGGAGGTGCTTGTCCCTGCGACCTGGACTGCTTCTCATCTGATTTCTGTCAGTTGGTGAGCTTGCTTGGGGTGGGACAACCTGAGCAGCTCTTTGCTGTCTTGGTATATGCAGAGTGCCGGGCCTCAGTGCACAGCGCAGCGTGGCCATGCAGCTCCTGGCTGGGTTCCTGCATATTGTGTCTGGACAGAGACAGTGCTGAGAGCCAGGGATCCAATTAATCAGTTCATACCTCAGCTAACTTTTCCTGCTCTGAAAGTCTTTGTACTATAGAGATTTGACAGTGTATTGTCACAGCTTGTCTGCATTTTCAAGCTTGCATCCTTTACTTGGGAAAGAAAAACACTAACAAATGCAGAGCAGATTCAAAGCCAGTGCTCCCAGCAGGCAGGCGATCCCGGCTCATTCTCCTCCAGCCTTCGGGAAGTGACAGCAGCGGTGCTGTCAGTGTGGTGCTCCATGGGAGGGCAGCGAGATACCCTGTGTGTTTCCGGTGTGGTAAGTCAACCCTTGGACATCAAAGTGATAAGGGAAGTAGCAGTGCAAGCTCCTGAGGAACACGCCCAGCCATGGAATATTATGGAAGTAAAATCTGTCTTACAGTGTTGTTCTGTTTCTGCTCCGTTGCATCTTTTACGGTCCCCTTGTTTGTCTGCACTCGTGGCCGAATGAACTTGACAAGAGTCTGAGTCATGCTTTCTGTGTTCCCTGCCAGCAGAATTTTATACAAATCAAGTTACCATCGTGAATCTGGCATAAGACGTTATCTGATGAGCAAGTACTGAATCATCTTAATGTTTAAGGTGATGTCAGGTGAGATTGAAGGAAATGTTACAGAAACTGTCAAACTGAAGCCTAAACAAGTGGAAGGAAAGAGAGTTCCTGATGTTGGTTGTATTTGTAAAGCCATATTCTTTCTCATGCAGGGCATGAATATCCTTGGTTATAAAATATCCTGCTGTATGCATCATAAAGGCTAATAGTTTTGCCTAGTGAAGAAGCAAAACAGGCAGAATACATAATGGCTTAAAAGCATCTTTTGGCAGTCATGTGACTTTTCTTAATTTGCTGAATTAAGTAAAACTCTCCAGTACATCACGAGAGTAGGATCATGTGTGCTGCGTGCCAGCTGATTCCTTTCTGTGCAGTGCTTGAATGTGATCGTACTTGAAGCCAATGTCCCTACAATAAAAGCATTTGTAGAGGAGAGCACAGTACCGCTAGACTTTGTGTAACTTATTATTACTTTCAAAGCAATTGGAGAGAAGTGGAAGAGTCAGAGTTTGACTGGGACACATCAATGAATATTTTCTGAATGTTATTGTCATCTTTTACCACCCCACCACATCCCTGAAAACTGACCTGTAGCTCTGAAAACTTCACGTTTCTTCGGAGTGGGGTGGATACTAAATGAAATGAAACTTGTTCTGTTACAGTATCCAAAAGCAAGCAAAACACTGATTTCTTTGACAGAGAAATTAAAATTTGAAATGTGTTGTGCATTGTGTTTGGAATGCATCTCTGCATCATGTTTAATCAATCTAGTAAGGTCAGGGAGTGTTAAAATCTATTTGCAAAGGTCTTTAGCTGTTCAGTGGAGCTTTATGCGAGCATCCCAGCCCTTCCTCTGGTCCTGACGTGATTGGCTTCTGTCTTCTGCAGGCTGCATAGGCCAAGCAGTAAATATTTATTTTCAGTCATATGAAATCTTTGGCTGTAACAATAGGAATTGTCAATATTTTGTGACGATGGTTTCACCTAGGCTAGAATGCAGCTGAAGTCCCTGCCGCTTCAGCCCATATCTCTGTTCTGAGTACCTAGGAAAAGCTTAATATAAATATTTTCTACTGAGTAGATTACAGGTGATAGATCTGGTTTGAAATAGGTTACGGGTTAGGCAATAAACAGGCTTAAAGAGGAGTAAAAGTGGTCACAGTTACATCTGAACAGTAGTTAATGATTAGCCTTTGATATAGATAATGATACTCATTCTGCTTGTCAGCATTATCTCAAAGTTTAGAAACTTTGATCTGTCTCAGGATTGTAGCCTATTTGGAGAAGTTTGCTCTCCTGGCGGCAGTAGATGGAAAATCTGTCTCTGGAATAGTAAGTACTTAGACATTTTTTTTTAAGTTCTGAATCATTTCTGCTTTGGATTAGTATCTCTGTGGCAGTCCAAGGGCTTGAAAGCTAGATGAAAAAGGCAGTGTTTAAGGCTTTTTTCCAGCGTGGTTTATTGTCACGCAGAGCTGAGATGAAAAATCTGTTGATGGCTATCAGTGTAGCTTTCCATACCCTAGAGGTAATCCTGTCAGGAGAGTGTCATGAGATCAAGACTGCTTCACTCTTCCAGAGGCAAGATCCTTCCCAGAGAATGGCCTGATTCCGTTGCCCTCTCCCGTTTCTTGATATCACAGGAGATCTTCTCTTACTGAGGTGAAAACAAGCAAATGTGGGATTGTATTATTGCCTCTCCAAAAGTGAAAATGTAGAGGTAGGCTGCTTTATGGACTAGGGCTATGAATTTATCCTCTGAACAATTACAGATACTGGCATGACTGTATGCCACATATGCCCATACTCTTGCTGTTATCTGAGATCAGAGAGCAAAATATCTGAGATCAGAGAGCAAAAGTAGGGAAGTGCCTCTGGAGATATGTATTTTAGCCTTTAACCATCTGCTGAAACACAGATTGACGTCCTGGACTTAACTGAAAGCACTGCAGAATGGACTTTGCTGATGATGACTTTAGGCTTTTCAAAACAAACTGGTGTTACGAACAATCAAGGCACAAAAGAATTTGTTTCTCATCTCTGGTAGAGCAAGCTTTTGTTTTATGGCATAGGTGGTGATGCAAGGTTAAGTGAACAGGCACGTGTCGTACTTCTGTAAGGAGGGAAAACAGTACTTTTCTAAAAGTCTCTGTTGCAAACTATTGGGCCATTAGTGAAAAATCCACATTTAAAAGGTGACCCTGACATACCAGACTAGGACTTGGAAATCCAAGCGTGTTCCCATCTGAGCTGACATCAACAGTGCATGGCTATTGCAGCAATGCCTGGCACAGGCTGGAACGGACAGCTCCAGGGAAGGCAAGTAGTTGAGTGGCCGCCTTAAAGTGCTGTGTCTGCACATAGGCCCATACCTGTTTGCAGACGAACAGCCACTTAACTATGAGAAGAAAGGGAGGAGAAATTAGAGTGAAATGTGCTCCTGGGATTTTTATTCAAGTAAGCTCTCACATGTGGTAGAAGCTAATGCACAATGAATGTGTTGCCCTGTGATGAGTGTGACAGTACTGGAAATGGAAGAGCATGTATCAGTTGCTTAGATCAATATGTTTCATATCATACATGTGGAATGGATTCCAAAACTGGATTAACAGAGAATTCTGGAGGGTGGTTTTCTTTTCCAGAGTCTAAAACATACCTGAAGACCAGTTTAGAACTTGTATGTCTGTTGTCTCTTCCTGGGCTAAGTCTGGATATGATGGTGAAAAACAGCCAAAGGAGAAAAAGCTTATTTTCTATGTGTGCAGAGTTGTGTCTATGGCTGAGTCGTTATTAGCTGATCCATTAAATTAAAACTGTCTTTGTCACCACTGCAGCTCATTAGACGTTGCCTGAGTTCACTGGAAGGAAGATTTCTCTGCCAAAGGATTCCCAGAGTGAAATGTTCAACGATGGGAGCTTTTTAGTTAGACTACAGATCTGGATCCAGGTCCATAAATGATGGCTTTTGCTTTCCAGAATATGCAGCAGCTCCACATCATCTCTACAAGAACAGACAGGTCCTTCACGCATACGGAACATCAAACTACATGTGTAGCTGTTGTGCTTGGGTGGCAAGAAGGTGCTGACTAGGCAACCTGCTCTTGCTGAGCCTGCTTGATCAGGGAAGTTAGACTAGGTGATCTCAAGAGGTCTCCTAGACCTCAGCAGTTCTGTCACCAAAATTCTTAACCACAGATTCTCCAGATGCATCATTAGGAACAGTAAGGCCAAGCGGGAGAAGGTCTTTCAGTCTTCTGAATTGTGTGTTGATGGCTCTCTTTTATGACGCTGTTTTTTTTTTTTACTGTCTGCATTAGTTCTGTCTCCATGAAACAGTTATTTATGATCTCACTAGATAGCATCTGTGGTCTTTTGCCTGTATGAAAGGCCAGCTAACGCTCTTTTAGGGCATGTTGAGTCACACTGCTTTTTTGCAACTGTAGAAAATGTTGCTTGCTTAATTGAGAATGTGCTTGCTGGCTCCTAGTTTCATTTGTGTCTCCAAAGATTACTTTTCAATCTTGCAGGATTTGAGGCCAGAAGGCACCATTTCAGCTAATTCTGATCGGAGCTGTTTGTGGTGTTTATACAGGTGTGTCTTCTCACTTCATCAAACCACACAGCAATGGTTTATCAGATACTATCTTGCAAGTACCTTGTCTAATGTTCCATATAGATGGATGCTTCTGTGTGTGGCCACTGAATGATCACAAACAAAAATATAACTCCTTACCCTCTTAGCAAGGACACCCTTTTTGTATGAGGCATCAGTGCTGCAGGTGGCTCGAACCTGCAGGAATCTGCTTGCTGAATTAGTGAGCAGAGTGGAGAAAGTCATAAACAAAAGTGGGTTTTTTTTTTCAGACTGAAGTTTTGCCTTCATTAAGAAAAAAAAGTATTGTAGGTAGAAGAATCTGTCCTTTATGAGAGCATTTAAAATAGGAGGAACTGAACGTGAACTTCTTCACAGATGGATTTTCTGAGGAAGCAGAAGTTGTCCAATATCTCTTTCAGGATAAATTTTGAAATACAGATGTTATTTTTTTTAGGTTATAAAGTTTTTGAAGTGCATTGCAGGGCTTGGGGCTCTGCAGCGCTTCAGTTCCTCAGCACGGGAGAAGCAGCAGGACGTGTTCCATCTCACTGGTCGCCATTCCTGTACTCAGTTGTGTAACGTTACTGCCAAGCATAAGGAAGTATCTATTTATTCAGGAAGTTATGTAATCTTGGAAAATGCAGGTCACGAAGAACGTCTTTTCTGTCCTCTTCACCTCTTCCCAGCTACTGTCTCGTTTCTTTCCGCTGGTAGCAAGGAGGGCTGTGCTGCTCACTTCAGCTGACAAAGAAGCACTGCGAAATTATTAGCAAAGGACTCCTGACTGAATGTTGTGTGCAATAAGATTGTGTTGAGCTGTTCTGGCATCCCAGCAAGTCCTGTTGGACCATCGGGATTTAAGCCTCCCTGCCTTATCTCTGCTTAAATACAGCACAATCACTGGGGGCAGGGGAGGCCCTCAGGTTTCTGTTCCTGGGTGCTGAGTACTGGATGTGCTGAGAGCTGAGGGCCTGTTACTGTGCTCCTGCTCCATGCCCTGGATGATTACAGGGAGAGAGATGGAGCTGTGATAAAGCTGCTTGCCAGACTGCAGGCTCAGGGTAATTGCTTCAGAAGCCTTTGACATGCACAAGGAGTTCATCTGTAGATGCCTCCTGGGAACTGCCTTTGATGGAAACTTGTTAGCACTAGCTGTGCATTCATGCTGCTGTTGGCTGTAAGGAGTTTTGATGTCTGACATGCTTTTGTGAGAGTCCTTTTATAAAGAAATGGTATCATAGCGTCCTCTGTCAGTTTTTAGCACTTCTAATTCCATTGCACACCCCAGATGGGCAAGACAGCTATTGTATGGCATCTCCTCTGCTTTGGGAACTGTGAGACTGGCACTGGCTCCTCAGGTCTGGTGCCTTCTGAGGTGCCTCAATTCTGCTCTTCCAAAAAACATCTGTGCTCTTTTGGTGCCTGGAAGCAGGAGACAGCTGCCTCATCCAGCTGGATGGAAAGAGGAAAAAACAGTGCAGAGCAACAGGTACGTGATATGAAATGTCAATGATGGAAGAAATAGATAAATGAAAACAGATAGGGGGAAATACTGCGTATGTACAGAAGGGAGGAAGCTGTGGTGAGTGCAGAAATCCTCAGCATGCTGCAGAGCTTCAGAGCAAGCTTTGGCACCTGGGTTGGCATGTGGGCCTCCTTGTTTTGTGAGAAGAGCTAGATGGAGGTGAGTGCTCCTCTGTCTAAGCTCCAGCAGGAATGTGAGCAAAGGGGAAGGTTTTGTCGTGCTCAGAGATGAACAGGTGGATGTTGGACTGTTGAAGAGATCCTAGTTGCCTTTTAGTTAGCACCTCCTTTGTCACTCATATACACTCTCCACTGATGTATCATCTCACCTTTTCTGAATACAGAGGCATTTGTTGGCGTGCATTAGCAGTAAAACAGCAGTGCGTGGCTGACATGTCTGTTCTGGCCTCTGCTGGTCAGCGGGTGGGTGGCTGTGGGCCAGCAGAGCTATGCTTGTTTCCTGAGCCACACGTTTGATTTGCTCAGCTTGTAATTGTCAAAGCAAGCCAAGGTTGGAGTGTGCTAAGATCCTTAAAACTGTCCCACTGGGACTCTAGGTTAATTTAACATTGCTCAGGTTAAAAGTATTTGTGTTTTATCAGGGAGGTAGAAGGTTGTTGCTGCTGTATTAGAATACTCAGTTCAGTGCATGTTTCTAACACCTGTTTCTCCAAAACTTGTTCACTCTTTCATCTTTGTGTGAATAAGAACCACGTGTGCATGGGTCACCAGCCATTGTCAGCCTCTGACAGCTTTCAGCATCTGTCCATCACCCAAAAATAACTCCCTTGAGCCAACCTTTTGTGGCAGATGTGTGCTCAGCAACATCTGCAAAACCAGCACCTGTAGACAAGGCAAGTACTGAAGTGTATTTTGCAAGCCAGTATATCCTGTGGTGTTCACAGGAGCTGCCAAATCCAATTCCAATGGCTCTCCTAGTGTTATGTCCTTTGCTTTTGTATTTGTCAGTGCCAGGACCATACTCTGCTTGCAACAGCATGACAGTGGTCTACTCAGATGTACCCACTGCTGTATTCTGAACCCAAAGGCCTGCTGCACAACTTCAGAACATTTTAACTTCCAGCACATGATGCTGAAAAAGTGGTGTTCTTCTCTTGGGTCCTGCAGAGAGAAAGGTGGCCTGGGGAGCAGGTGGAGGTGGTGACTGCCCATGGCTGTGGTCATTGTGGAAGTAATTTTACATGCCCTATAGGTGAGAGTTGAGAGATAGCCAACAACAGCAAAGGAACCGTTTCAGCTTGGTGTGGTTTGGGGCCCTTTGTGAAGATCACACTTGGGTCTTGAGGTGAGGTTTCTGTGCATTACAGGTGCTTGAGCCTGGGCAGTACACATCAGGCTTTTCTTGTGGAAGTGAGGCTGCAGCCGGGAGAACATTAGACTTTTCAGTTTTGCCACACTCCTTATGAGTATCCATCATTTATTGCTTCTTCATCTCTCGTAGTTTCAGTGTGGCTGAGCAAAAGGTTTGTCTGGAGAGGAGTCCCTCTGTTACTCAGCCTCCCTAACTCAACATTATTTTCTCCATCTGTAAGATCTCTTGCCAGCATTTCTTAGCTTTTCCTCCTCTATTGTTGGTTTTATAGCCATAATTTTGCTATACAGAGTTATTTTTGCAGCCTTCCACTTCATTGGGCCCATTAGTAATGACATAGGCTGGCATGATACTCTGCTTCACGAAGTTCAGTGCATTGTCCTGTAAAGAACAGTCCGTCCTGAGATATTTTTTTTTTCCATGATCAAAGATTTAGAGATTCCCTGGGGAGGCTGCATAAACTGGAAGATTAGGAATGACCTCCTAAGCAGATCAAGCAGAGTCTCTAACAGAAGGTGCCCAGACGAGTTTGCTATGAAAATAAACTCCCTGCAAGGGACGTGGCTGTAGCTGTGTTAGGAGGAAGAGCTCTGCCCCCTCCTCCAGCATCAGGGATCATGCTGGGTAAATACAGTCCATTTTAACCTTAGTTGAGTATCTAAGTCCAGCTTTGGTTCAGTACAAAGGACTGACACCGATATTTTTGTCAGTTTCTGTTTATCTTAATTAAAAGTTGACTAATGGATGTAACTGCTGTGAGCTACCAAATGTTGTGCAATTCCTGGAAGCCTGTGTGAGGCAGCATCTCAGATGGGATCTATGCTCTGGAGTTGGGCTGCCGGTTTTTGCTACATGCAGGAGTGTAACGTGATAATTTCTTGAGGAGGGTGCAGTCCGTTTCTTGGGGAAAAACCATCCTCAAAATGAGAGGGGCAAATATGTATTGGTACAAGTGCAGCTTGTGGGGAAAAAGGAGTTGGGAAGTAAAATCCAAAGAAACAGTGGCAGCCAGGAGCCCTGAAGGATAGGGCTTTGAGGGTGAGATGAAGTGTGATAAAACAGAAACAGCAAAATGACTCCACTTGGCATGGTTCTATCAGGATCTTTGTCAAGACCCACAGGCACCCTTAAAGCTCTCCAGGCACTGAGGAAGGTGCCCATACTTGCAGAGTATTGCCCCCAGCCCTGGGATCTGGCCTTCTGCAAAGAGCCTCGGCTGAATTCTGGCTTATCTCTCACCCTCAGACCTCCTGGCGTTGGTGGCATAGGCTTTGTTCACTCTCACTGCCTGTCCTGCCTCAAGTCAGAGTTTGTTGGGGTGGCCTTAAGAAAAGGATACCTCTCAGCCTGGGCAAAAAGTCAGTCCTCGGCATGGTTTAAGAATGACAGAGTGATTCTGAGATGCTGTGTGTTCTGTTGGCACCTTTGGCATCCCGGGCTAGGCAGCAGTGGTTCTAGCCTGGGGCCTTTGATGGAGGTGACGAGAGGATTAATTCTTCCGTATGGCTTTCTCCCATTCTGCCATTTGGGTCGTGTGTAATAGCTGGAAAGGGCTGATCTCCACGTGCTACTCATTTGACTGCATCTCCTTGTAACATCCTCGCTGCCTGCCGCCACGCTGTGCCTCACCTTCTTTTGAGGATGAACACAATGTGTTGCTGGTGATGTTTGCCCATCATATCCTGCACCCAAGCCAGACATCCTCCAGTGTCTTCTTCCTTCTAGACCTTCTGAAAGCCATCTGCATACACAGCTTGGTGGATTGCCTTGTGTTTACAGGGGGAATGTTCCTTCTGCCTCTGTGTCTTTAAGGCACATTGTGTTAAATTACTAAAGAGTGATCTTTAAGTGTGCCTGTAGAGCTTGGCACAGGAGGGCTCTGGCCGGCGTTGCTGGGTTCCCTTGCAGTACCAACAGGTTGAATTTGTGTCCCTCAGGCATGCCTCTGAGCAGCTCTGAAGCGAAGCCTGAGATCCTGAAGGAGGAGCAGTAGGTTCACAAGTTTGGAAAGGAAGTGGTTAAAGTTGTCCAGTTTGCCAGGAAATTGAATTGACTGCAAGCAGTGCTTAGGTCTTACGACAAGCTTGGGCCATTCAGTGGAGGCCGCGGTCAGAGCCAGGGAGTGGTGCTGTAGCGTGTGCAGACGCTCCGCTTCCCCTCCCACCTCCACTTACTGCATTGGGGGGGGGGGGAAGAAAAAATTGGGCTCGAGGCCGTGAGCTCAGAGCCAGGGTAACTGAACTAGTCTGCCAGCAGGACTGCTGTGAGTAGAGCACCGCTAACTTTGGCTGCCTTTTCCATTACTTATGTCTTTCATATGTAGCATTCCTTTGTGTCATGCAGGACTGGGCTGTACGTGATTTGCAAGCAAGAGACCTTTGCCTTTCCAACTTGCTGCTTTTAGTATTTTTCCCTTGGATTTCTCTAGAGTGTTTTCGTTTTAATTATCAGTAAAGCTCACCAGATATTTTTCACTTCTTCTTCAGAAGGAGAGGAGGACCCCCTGGCCCAGCTCTATTTTACGGCACTATTGGAAACATTGTTGGACATACGTTAGGTAAGAATCACTCCAGCAGAGGAGCAGCAGGAATCTGGAGGCTTCTACGCAGGGCCAGCTGATCGCAGGGCTGTCCTGCGTGCTGCCGCTGCACGCGGGACCCTGCAGCCAATGCTCTCTGCTGAACAAATCACTAGTGTGAGGGAAGCTGAAGAGGTGTTATTTGTAGAATCAGGTCATCTTGGGCAAAGCCAGTGGAATTAGTTTTATTTCTTGCTTTTTCAGAACTGGCATGGGAAGGCGCTGTTTTGAAGGGAAGAGTTTGCTGCTGTAATGAGCATTCATCTAGGGCTCCATAGTTAATCCTGTTAGACTTCTGGTTTGGAAAGTGGCTTCATTCCTTTTGAATCTAACTGTAAGGAAGCTCTGTTTGTGTGCTGAGTTTCAGGATGAGCTGGCTTGTAAAGCTTTCTGGGAGCTTGGCAGACCCTTCCCACGGTCTGTCCTGTTTCTGCATGTCCTGTGTTTCTTATTAAAAGCTGCATCACCTTTGGGAAGCTGGAAGGCTGTTTACCGTGGAAAAATGTGACTTTATGATTTACTAAAAATTGGCAAAATTCTAGATTAACTGTTTCCAGAGCAGAGCCACAGTAGATTGGGAACCTATCATAGAAATTGTGTATAATGGCAGTTGTCTTACAGCTGAGACCTGCTTCAGAAGACAGCTTTATGTTTGCCCTCTCGTCAGGTCCAGCTCCTTTACCCTGTTTCTCTTGTGCACTGGCACAAGATCCCTATCTTTCCTTCATTTCTGCATTCCCTGAAGCTGCTACCATGGCTTCCCTGTGTGCATGAGATGGGGCGGCGCTGGAGAAATATTTGCAGAGGGTGAAAGTAAGATCTGATGCTGAATCTGAGCTAATAGTTTGTTGTTGCCAGATCCTGTTCCTGTCTGCAGGATTCTCCTGAATCATCCTGGTTTGCTGAGCTGTGAAGGTGGCATTGCAGTGGAGGGATACAAATCTCTTGTCTGAACAGAGCCTGCCGATGTGCTGAGGTCTGCCACCTCAAGGCAGCAGAAGTCCTGCACGGAGCTCTGGGTTTGGCTGTTTTCCCTGAGAATTGGAGGGGTCGCAAAATGGAGGTTGTGGCTTCTCTGGCCTGGGACAGCAGCACCCGGAGGGAAAGAAGTCCTGGAAAGAATTTCCTCATTCTTTTGTGCTGTCCCACCCTGTTTGTTTTCTTACGCAGTAGATTACTGCAGAGTGAAAAGAAATCTTTGTGGGTATGCATCCCTGGTAACAGTGCAGCACCGAGGCAGGCGTACCATGCGGTCTGCACCCTTCAGGTGTGCAAACACTGAGAAATGCTGGAGCCTGGTGCAGCCCCTGTCTGATCCAGGTCCCCTGGCCAGGGGTGCTCAAGGAGCCCACCCCAACACCTTTCCCTCTGTGCAAACACGAAGCAGGCAGCAGTCGAGAGATCAAATCACCCATTCAGACAAAAATACCTGATGCTGAAATGTTGAGTTTGCACAAGACTTAAACTTATTTAGAGAATTTGCTGCAATAGAAACTTGCATATTTATGGTTTTCTTTTTTTCCCGGTTATGGAATCAGACTTGTTAAAAAATGGTGACTTTGTTTCATGGCCAGCACAACTCCATGTCAGTCAGCTCCTCGCTGCTAAAGCAAACCAGAGCTTTGTAACTTGAAATATTTGCCATTAATCTGTTCTTCCTGCTGCCGCAGATACTGTTTTTCACCCCAAGGCACAGTTAGAGACCTGCCAGATTGTAACTCGGACTTACTCCACTGGGTTATTCCACTGGAAGTGATTTATTTTAAACAGAGTTTTTGTCCACGTGTTACCAGAACATGTAATAGAAAAAATGGCTGTAGCATCTCGGTGTGGGTTACTTTCTCTTAGGTTACTTAATTCCCATGCTTTTCAGTATCTCATAACAAGTCTTTCAGTGGTAGGTAACTGCAGCAGGGAGATGGATTTGGTGTCAGAGCACTAGTGTGGAAAGTTGCTATGCAGGTGAGCATCAAGCGTGGTCTTTCTAAGCCATACAGGACCTTGCCCAGCCACATGTGAATGCTGCCCTTGTTGGTAAGATTAGTACTCTGTAAATATCTAGAGAAGGTGCATGCTGTTTTTTTTTTTTTCTGAAGTCCAGTGACAGTAAATTAGGAAAAATTGGACACGAACCAACCACGAAGGGTGTTTTTAGCCTGGTAAATAAATAGCTCCTGTGGAACCTGCAGAGTTTGGAGGAAGCGTAACGTTCTAATATGAGTGAATAATAAAATTGGACTGTAGTCGCTGGTGAGACCATGTAACAGCCAAAGCAGAAGCTATGGGTCAGTCAACTGAAAGAAGAGGGAAGAGAGAAGATTTGGGCCAGAGGAGAGGGGAAGTTCTTGGTTTACTTCATTCCTCTTATGGCACACTTATCTTTGATCTCAGTTTAAACCACGTTGGCTGCTCTTCCTTCTCTGCTGCAGATATTTTGAAGCATGTGTGTCTTGGCAGATGATTCTTTTTCCAGCTGTTTGTATTTTGGGACTTCAATTCTAGCTCTTGAGCATTTGGTCTCAGAAAAAAATGTGATCTTAAAAGCTTTGCTATGTGAAAACTGTGCTATTTGCTCTGCAGGTGTCCTTTGGTAATGCTTATCTGTGTCAGGTGAGTTGCTTATTGCATTAGGCTCTTTTTTTTTCTTTTTCCTCCCCCTGAACGTTTTTCTGAGCTGTTTATTCTGGTCTCAATGTGTAAGTACAGATTAGGGATGGTAATAGGTACAAGATATTAGCAGAGATATGGACATGGAACACATTCTGCTTTTAGGCAGGGCCAGTAGGTTATGAGTTAACTTTCCAAGCAGGTATTGTGAAGGAGTCTGATGCAGTAAGAGATATGCTACAAACTTTATCTGCACAGAGATGCAGAAAATACCTGAGCTGTCTGTTGTTGATAAAGCTAATACTAGCTGACTTGAATGCAAACAGGTACTTAATTCAAATCAGTAATGCTAGTGTTTGCAAGGAGTGTTAATTCTTTCTCTTGCTTTCCTGCCCAGCACTGATAACATAGCTTCCTTATTCCCCACAAATCTTTAACTTCTTTCATTGCTCTTTAACTCCAAAGCCTTTGGAGAGCACCTCCTGTCCCTGCTGCTCTATGGGGACACGCTGACTGTCCTGAGCCCCCAGCAATTCCCACACAGCTGTCGTAAGGTCACTGTCACAGACTGAACCAGTTCCACTGGCAGCTGCTTGCCGTTTGGGTTTTTTGTTTGCTAACACTGCTTTCAGTTTGGAAACCTTTTCTAGAGTTTCACTTCACATTTTCAGTCTGAATATATTCATACCTATCTGCTCAAACACTCAGTGTCTTCTAGGTTACAAAGCTCTTTTCTCTGTACAGATCGTTTCTCTAGAGGGACTAGCTTCCATCCTGTCTCTCTCTTTTTTTTTTTCATAATAACTCAATTAAATAAAGTATCTGTACTTTATGATTTCACTTGATTTTACTTGTGGTCTGTGCTGAGAGGACAGAGAGTTCCACAGGGTCTCATACAGCAGTGTCAGTACTTATCTTTGGTGGTATCTGACCTGCACTTTCTGTCACTCTGATGAATGCTGGTGTTTCAGGACTGACTGGTATTCCTGGATTGTTTTTCCTGTTGCTGTTTCCACCTGAGGAACTTTCACTTCACACCAAGAATTGTTACTGGTTATCCATCCCAAGTTGTGCTGGGGTGCATACTGCAGAAGCCATGGGCACCACTAACTGCTCAGTGTGCTTTTGTTTTTGATGTAGTGTGTCCAGACGTACCTGATTTGCAGTAACCTGATAAGGGATTTAGACTGTTAGCCTTCTGAGTGTTTCTCTCATTGTGTGTAATGTGATTAGAGGGGAGATGTGACAAAGTAAAGCTCCTGGAAATGCAATTGGATTGCCTGTGGCTGTTGCAGACCTTTGCCTGGCAATAGGTCTTGTACCACCTAACATAATTTCTTTGTTAAACATGTTCCCAATAAAATGTATAACTGTCAATTAAGAGAAATACTGTAACCTGATCCTTTAGTATATGCAATTTAAAATGGGGCATGATTGCAATTGAGAAGAGACTGGGTTTTTTTCCTCTCACAGATAAGAAATGTTCCTTTATGCTGAGCACTTGTCCCCATGTGCTACCTCAATCACATTAGGCTGCTTTTTTGGCAAGAATGTTTAGGATGGTGCACCAACTCAGTGCTGTAAAACTGCGGGGGACACACCTCCTTTATATTTTCCTGCTTGCTTTGCTATGTGTTCTGTAGTCGGAGTGCAGGACCAAGAGGATGCTCCAGAAATTTATTTGGAGACAGTAGTTCTCAGGCAATAGCTTGACAGCTTAAAATATTTTCTCTTTCCATGGCAGCAGAGAAACCATATTCTGCTTAGAAAAGTGTTTCTTCCTATTAGATTTTTCCCCTTTGTTTTTCAGGGTCCTACTTTTCTACGTGCCTTTTTGAATGCCTCTGCAATAAAGATGTCTCACCACATGATGAACAGCTCCACATTGCCGACCACACATCCTGAACATCACCACTCTACAGCGTCTCCGGGAGGTGGTCATGGATCTGGGATGATGATGATGGTAAGTGATTAGTCTGCATTAACTGTGAACTTTTACTTGTCTGTGGTTCAGAGTAACTTGTCGTCTTGCTGTTCAGAATTGGAAATTTAACTTAACTGTGGAAGTCATGAATCAATCCTGTTAAACACAGACCCTATAGTGGTTCTTCAGTGGTGAAGGAGTGGTAGGAGGTGCTATGCAACATTAAATGTATTTTAGAGCTGAGGATCCTACGACAAAATACTCTTTCCAGCAAAAACCTTTCTAGCAGCCAGCCTGGTATCTGTTCTCTACCAAGCTAAGAGGAGAAATTCAAAGTTAGTATTTTCCTGCAAGAAAAGGAGATGGACAGAGTTTGCCTGGGCTGTTAGCAAAAGCCTTAACCAGCACTGAAAGGAATGCATGCTGTTGTAATGGATTGTGCTGACCTGCAGGCAAACAAACTCCCTGCCCTTTTTCTCGTGAACTGTAAGCACCTGCTGGGCTTGCAGAGCAAAGTGTTACAGGGCTCTTTGCCACATTGGCATTAAGGGTGTGTTGGTCCTGAGTCCTGCTGCTGTAGCTGACTTTGATTTGAGCAAGTTAAGACTTGTGTACACTGGCATCACTGAAGCTTTGCAGAGATGCTAGAGTTTCCATGGAGGTGACTGTAGTACCTGCCATTGAAAAAGGAACTTTTCTAGGGACTTTTTCAGCTTTCTCCCTTCTCTAAATATCTTTGGAGTGAGTCTGAGATTATTAAAATAAGGCTTAAACTCCAAAGGGAGTGGAGAGAGTGTGCATTTCAATTTTAAATGAGAACATACTCCTACATATATTTTGTATGTCTTCATTAGAAGTTTGCCTGCCAGGCGTATGTCCCAAAGAGAAGTGCTACTGCTAATTCTATTGCAAGCAGTACCATAGCAGGGGAGGACAGGATTAGAGCATTCTTCTCCTTTATGAACATGGCCCAACACAGAGTCCAGTAGTGCTGGTGGAACTTGCATCGTCACTGATGGCTTCTCTGGAAGAGTCTCAAGAGCTTCTCAAGGAGCTCATCATACAGTCTCCCAGCTAAGTACTAGCATTCTCCAGTCTGTTAATTTCTATCTAATTGCCGTTTCTTCACAAGTGTTAGGTGTGTATCTTCAGTGGATAATTGCCAGACCCTGCCTTGCCCTGCAACTGGAAAGTCTGATTAAGCACGCGAGATTTTGAGTTGACATTGCTCATAAAATGGAGAGGGAAGGAAGTAAATTGGTATAGCATCCTAAATCATAGACTGGACATATTAATGTATGCATATTTCCATTCCTCACTTGCACCAAGTAACAAGCTGTGTTTCAGCTGTGGTTTATGGAATTAGGCTGTAACACTTTTTTGTGAGTTTTTTTTTTTTTCTTTTCATGTAAAAATATTAAATTGATTAAAGAAATGGTTGTTTTATAGTCATTTCTGCACCATGGTAATGAATGTCTGTAGTCCTCGAGACATGCTAAGCTGCAGTGTATTTACTTGGATGGAAGATTATATGAGCTGTGGCTGACCTGAGATCACATCTCCCCTTCCCACAGTATTCTCTGTCTAGGTCCAGGAGCCCTTATTTTCACCCAGGGGAGGCTCTTGTCCTACTTTATATATTTATTACTAATTGTTGTCCCTTTATTTAGGCCTCTCCTTCTCCCATAGAGTATTAAGGGGTTCCATAGGAAGAAGATAGTCTATAGGCACAGTGCAGGAATGGGCCAGCGGGTCAAACTGTACAAGCCCTTATCTGTATGAGCTCATGTGAGGCCGGTGGAGAAGTGCTCTATACCCCAGCCAATGAGAAGTCATGGAAAGGCAAGGATGAGGTCCATAGAGATGTTCCCAATCCCTGACTACTGCTGATGCTGAGGAGAAAATGAGCTTCAAAAGCAAAGAGAGGGCTCTTTCCTACAGCAGGTACCTTGGAGGAATTTGTCTTCTGCCCAGGGACCCTACCTAAAAGAGCTGCCCACTAGAATTGGAAACTGGAGCATCTTCAGCCATGCCTAGCATGTGTCTGTTGCACTAGATTCTCTGAAGGGCTTTTTAAAGTGAATCTCAAGATCAGCTGAAATGATTTAAATTCTTCTCATAGCAGCAATCACCTCTGCTGTATATTTCTGTGAGCTCCATCTCAGCATGAGCTATAGGCTCATCTGATGTCCTTTATGTCTTGGGCAGGCGATGACTTTCCACTTCAGCTACGAGAATGTGCCGTTGCTGTTTTCTGGTCTTACAATCAATACTCCTGGAGGTTAGTAACACTGCTTTGTCCATTCCAAAGAAAATAGTTACAATCAACATGTTGCTGGAGTTACCTTGTTATGCCAAAAATATCCAGACATGCTGCAGTAGTTCTAAATGGCATCTATGGGGTGAAAAAAAGGAAGATGTTTATGTAGTTCCAGAGTTTGACTTGTCTTCCTAGCTGAAGTGGCTGCTAGTTTCAATTAGTGGGTGAAATTCCAGTGAGTGTGTGGTTTAAATTCACTTTTCCCATCTGTATATGTTTGCCCAGTGCCCAGCTGTAAACTGTGCAGTGTGACATGGCTGTTGAATCACACAGTGTCTCTTCTGACATATTTTGAAGCAAACGTCTTCTGTTGCACAGATAGAATAACATTTCCTCTTTTGTCAGAAATGGCTGGTGCTTTTGTGGCTGTCTTCTTCTTAGCCATGTTTTATGAAGGCCTTAAGATTGCCCGAGAGTGTCTGCTCCGCAAATCCCAAGTCAGCATTCGCTACAACTCCATGCCAGTGCCAGGTCCCAATGGCACTATCCTGATGGAGACACACAAAACTGTTGGGTAAGAGTCGCACTTCCTTCTAAGACAAAAATCTTCAGAGAAAGGCAAAAACTGCGACAGAACAAGCTTTACGCAGTCACTATGGCTCTCTGAAAAGTAAATTAAATTCAGGCTTGGATGTTGCTTGAACCACTTGGCCACCCAGGATGGAGGCCAAATCAGGGAAAGCAGCAAGGAGTCAGATGAGCTTTTTAAAGAATACATTTGAGGAGTTCCCAGGAACAGAATTTGGGTGTTATCACCATTGACTGGCAGAAAATACTTAGAATTCTCCTGAGAAAAACAAAACAAAGAAAAACATTCTGCTTATTAATGGGGGTAAAAATAAACTTTAGAAGTTTTGTTACTCGGCTATAAGTTTTGTCCTCCCAGCGGATGCCGATTTTCCTTTACTGTTGGTTAGCTTTGTGGAGAAAAACGCAGTTACAAGTGACAAATCCACATAGAAGTTTGTCCAGAGTGCTTTATCTTCTCTGCCATTTGATGCCCACCTTGGCATCTCATTAGCCTAAGCTTTCTCTTAAGGAATGTGCATTTTCTCATCTGTGTCTCATGGATGGATGCTGACTGTTCTTTGGGTTTTGTGTTCTCAGACAGCAGATGCTGAGCTTCCCTCACCTCCTGCAGACTGTACTGCACATCATTCAAGTCGTGGTCAGTTACTTCCTTATGCTGATCTTCATGACGTACAACGGATACCTCTGCATAGCTGTGGCAGCAGGGGCAGGGATGGGTTATTTCTTCTTCAGTTGGAAAAAGGCAGTTGTTGTGGATATCACTGAGCACTGCCATTAACACTGGACGCTGCCCAGAAGCCCCTCCATCCCACCGCTCTCTTAAAATGCAGCCATCATGAAGACTGGATCGTCCTAAGCTGAAAGAAAAGCTATAACGAAAATCCACTGGAGTTCACCACAAGTTCCTAGCTGGGGTGCAGGGATGTGAGAAGCTGGGATATGCGACTCCCCCGTGCTGCAAGGTGGCAGCTCGGTTGTCTGTCAAGAGTCCCATGATAGCTGTTCTTGGCTAGGATTTGCTTTAGTCTTAGATTATGCCATGACAGAAATGTAGAGTTTATTCTTTTTAATTTTTTTTTAATGAAACATTTTATTCCTAAATTGTAAATGCTCATCTGTGAGGATTTTAAGATCGGAGTCACCAATGGACCCTATGTGTGCAAATGGCTGTTTTGTTTTTTCAATATGTACACAGTGCCAGAGGAGATCTCCCTGGCATTGTGGCTTTTGGGGCCAATAACACCTTCTAACACAGAGTTTCACAGAGGAAGACATGGTGCTGCTTATCAGACACACTCAGGTCTGTCTCAGCAAGTGAGTACTTGGACAGAAGTATGTGACTCCTATGCTTCGGAGGATCGAGATGAGTCTGTCTTCCAAGCCCACCAGAATATGATGAATGTTGCTAAATTTCAGATGCATCCAGCAGTTTTACTCAGCTTCAAGTGATAACATTTCAATCTGGCTGCTTTCACTTCCCAATCATTGCAATGTATGGAGATGCAGGACAAAAATTACATATTTACAGGGCAAAAAGATCTTAAATTGACCGATGAACCTATACTGACTTCAGGTTGGGTTGCACCTGAATGGGTCTAGAGCTAGACTTCTGGCTTACTAACACTAATGATGTAAATGAGGCAAGAGATAAATAATAATTTCATTACACTAAAGGCTAAAATGTCATAATAGGGTGTTCCTTGAGTGAAATGAGGGAAATAAATAACTGTGTTCCTGTAAGAGAAATTTGGGGAAGAGAAGAAAGAAAGAGCAGGGCTACAGCAGCCCTCTTTTAGTTCAGTTAATTTGGAGTTGCTTGGGCTGATTTAAAAAAATATTCCAAAAACAAAGGACTCCTCTTTGTCTTAGTAACCATGCTGTGACTTCGTTAGCTTGGAGGTGCAAGAGCTGACAATACCGATGGTGGACACCTGTGCTAGCACAGTCAAGAACTTTCGTTTCAGGGCTATGAGCTTTACAGATTTCACAAGCAAACCAGGGTAGCTTTCTGGATGGGTGAGGCCCAGAAATTGCTTTGGGAACAGTTTTGGTTTAGCACTTAGTTGTTAAATTGCTCCTGGTTGCAGAAAGTGTTGTGCAGTTGAAGTACAGTGCAAAGCAGAAGTCTGTTCTGCCCAGGATGCCCTTTTTCTGCCTGTAAATGGCTGAAAGGGAGGATAGTGGGATTTTTAGATGGCTAAGGAGAAACAAGCACCGCTTGGACTGATGACTAGGATGTGCCATGTGAGAACAGAGAATCCTTTTGAGATTGGAGGTTCTGGGCACATGCAGTAGCAGTTCTTTTCTTTGAGGATGCTACTAGTCACTGCTACCAGCAGCAGACTAAGGAAAGCTGACGTTTGTGAGGAGGGGTTAGGCTTCTTTAGCCTGCGTGCCTTATGAAGCTAGGCCCACCCTTCTGTCTGTGCTGATGTTGCTGCCACCAATAGAGCCCATGTTCTTTGCAAGACAGCAGGAAATCTATGACTGCTGCTGCCCGGCATCCTGCTCAGCTCTTGAATTGCGCTGTCTCAAGTTAGCCTTCCTGTGGGTGACCCCAGGTATTTGCTCATCTTGTTTTATTTGGGCAGTGCAAATACTGAACAAAAGGAGAAGATCTAAAAGCAAGCTCAGTTTTACAGTTTCTTTCTGTAGCAAATTTGCATCCGAGTGGAAGAAGCAAAGCAGTTTTCACAGAAAAGTTCTGGACACCTCCTGATGAGAAATAGGAAAACCTCATCCCCAGACAGGTCTCTGGAGGGAGTTATGTATGTAGCAGACTGCAGAAGGATGTGGGTAGACCATGGGATGCTCTTTTTTCTGCACCTGTCACAAAGTAAAAGCCTTCTGAGCCCTCTAAGCAATCATATTTCTCTGCAAGAGTGGAAAACAGGCTCTTCCAATCCCTGTGCACAAGCTGTGAGGACATCTTAGTGCTTGTCGGTGACACAGAGCAGCTATGTGTTGGAGTTGGTTGTGTTCTGAAAACAAGAGAGACCTCTCCTGTAGAGACCTCATC
>JANHGO010005480.1:0-22991 GCA_024606505.1 Aquila spilogaster
AGGAAGGAAGGAAGGAAGGAAGGAAGGAAGGAAGGAAGGAAGGAAGGAAGGAAGGAAGGAAGGAAGGAAGGAAGAGAGAACAAAAGAATAACAGGATTCAAACAAAACAAATGGAAAAGTTGATATTGATCTTAGCTGGCTACAGAGAATAGTAATTAAAAGAGTGATTATTGCTCCTATGATGCAATTTTGAGCATCAGCAGAATACATTCTCTACCTTGTTTACTCTGCTGTGCCCAGATAAATAAAATCCAGCTTTTTAAATCATTTAGCTTCCTGTTTCATTTAGCAGAGCCCTCTGGGATTACCTTCTGTATGTTTGTGGGACTTATTTATTTCTATAGCTTTTCCTCTTACTTATGAGCTTGAATTATGAGTGAATTGAATTCAAGACCAATGATGAAGTGCACTACTAATTATCAGTCACTCCCTATTCTGACTATTTACAGAAGGGAAAAAAAAAGACATATCTGAAGGTCTTTTGTGTTTGCTATATAACATGACACAATTACTTAATTTGGTTTAGGGTGAGCTGGTGTAATGCTGATCTTACAGATGTCAGCGGTAGAAATTCCATCTGGCTCCAATAAAAGCATTTTGAACGTTGGTGTGAACTGCTGGGACGTCACCTCCAATTGCTGGAGTAGCAGCTTTTATGAGAGGAAAGGTTTCCCCTCTTGGAGCATTTACCATCTCCACAACCGCTCAAAGAAGTTTGTCACAAGGACCGCAGGAATTTCCCCTAACATTTCAGTGACTCTGAATGCTCGGGCACTCTCTGCTCCAGGAAATCCTTGCACCAGGCACCACTGTGGTTCCTTGTCACCAGCTCATTCCTGTGCTGAAGACTCTGTGCACTTGGAATTGACTATGGGCTGACAGTCCCCTAAATTAATTTTAGATAGCGGTTTAGGGAAAGCAGTAAGAAATCTTAGGTGAGGCTTTTAAATTCAGAGGGAAATATCACTATGTGCTCAATCTACCCACCTACTCTTCTGCAGCCACAGCTAGAAAGAAAAGAGCAGATGGCCATGCAGGTTGTTCAGGATGGCCATTCCTGAGTTCTTCACTGAGTTGTTTATAAATCTCTGTTTACTTCCCAGCCTTTTTGCAAGACAGTGTGATTGCTCTTCCCTGTAAAGAACTTCCAAAAGTACAATTGCGCCATTAGCAAATAACACTAAGGGACTTCTGAAGCTACTGCTAAACCATACTGGCATGTTTCCATAGAACTTTATTGCCTCTGCTGAATGGAAGCACATTACTGCTTTGGTTATGCTTGTGACAAAATGATTTATGAGACTCCTTCACTGTAATTTGTCTGCCCTAAGCTATGCATCCAACATACAGGTTGACATCTTTCCCAGTTGGATGCTTGCACTGAGCTACAGTACTGCAGGAGGTTGTTAATTCTTCTGCACACCCACAGTGAACCACCTAGATGTCAAAGTCTTTATCCTCATCAGCTTTCTCTGTTAGGACAGCAGACTTCCCATATACTCTACATAAGGACTCCTGCTTTAAACTTAGACAAGCTAATACATAGAATTGACAGGCTACAGGGTTGGGGCAGAGTGGCTGGAAAGCTGTGTGGAGGAAAAGGATCTGAGGGTGTTGGCCGACACTTGCCTGAACACGAGCCAGCAGTGTGCCCAGGAGGCCAAGCAGGCCAAAGGCATCCTGGCTTGTATCAGAAATAGTGTTGCCAGCAGGAGCAGGGAGGTGATCATCCCTCTGTACTCAGCTCTGGTGAGGCTGCATCTTCAGTACTGTGTTCAGTTTTGGGCCCCTCAATACAACAAAGACATCAAGGCCCTGGAGCCTGTTCAGAGAAGGGCAACTAAGCTGGTGAGGGGTCTGGAGCACAAGTCTTATGAGGAGCAGCTGAGGGAACTGGGATTCTTCTGGAGAAGAAAAGGCTCAGGGGAGGCCTTATTGCTCTCTACAACTACCTGAAAGAAGGTTATGGCAAAGTGGGATTTGGCTTCTTCTTCCAGGTAACTAGCAATGGGACAAGGAGGAATCTCCTGAAGTTGTTTCATGGTAGGGTCAGGTTGGATATTGGGAAGAATTTCTTCTCAAAAGGAGTGGTCGGGCATTGGAACAGGTTGCTCAGGGAAGCGGTGGAGTCGCTGTCCCTGGAGGCGTTTAAGGAAAGGGTAGATGTAGTACTTAGGGACGTGGTTTAGTGGGCAGTATTGGTGGTAGGTGGGCAGTTGGACTAGATAATCTTGGATGTCTTTTCCAACCTTAATTATTCTACAATTCTATGATTCTGTAACAGCTATGAAGCCCAGCCTTCTGGTGACCCTTGTTCTTGTGTAGAGGCAGTTAAGCATGGGAGGTTCCTCTAGGATGTCTCTAATTACAGTAGATACACGCATTCAGAAAAACAAATTGGGTCCTAAGCAACTCATTTCTACTGCCCACAGCCACTTGCTGACAAGTTGTGCCTCACTCAGCCTGTGCATAGCTGTGAACAGCTCTCTGCTCCCTAAAGGTAGCTAATGAGTTTTATTCTGAACTGCACAGGAAAAGAAAGCAGAACTGCTCTACTCCTGTGGTCTCCTTTTATAACTGTGTAAGGACTTTCATACATGTCTTAATATGTCCAAAATCACTGACTACAAGGCCCGTAGCCTTCAATAAAGTAGGATAAGCGAGAAGGTGTTTGAAGTTCTTAAGAAACATGTCAGCAATTCAGATGTTGAAGACTGGGGCCACCAAGCAGCAAGAACAGAGGTGTTGCTGTACTACCTAATGACTGGTACATTAAAGAAAACAACCCAAACCAACAACCTGAAATCATTTTCTGGCACTGATGCCAGCTGGAACGGAAAACATCATGTCTACAATCTTCAGTTCTCAGTCTCTGAAATAGGATAGCAGCATCCAGTTGCCTTTTGGGAATGGCCCCTGGGCCAGGCTGGCTCCTGAGTGGTGCTTGGATGTTGTCTGGAAGCATGCTAGCTCAGGCCAGAGGCCACTCTAACAATATGACAGTAGAGGCAGCTGTACAGAAATGTTCATGAATGCTTCCCACCACTGCTCCATTTACAGGTACGATTGTAGTCACAGTAGCCTTCCCTGCTCAGTGCTCAGGTTTATAGGTCTGTGAAGATTCAGTAAGTCAGACAAACTGCTGCACTGCCTGGCCGTAATGCTGAAAGTCAGGTTTCTAGCTGTGAGGTGGTCAGCTCTCTTGACCAAAAAGCAGGCATGAGTGATACTCAACAGCTTTCATCAGTTCTCTGACACACTAAGGGTTTATTGGGGAAGTAGGTATCTATTGTCTTTCCTGAAGAGGTGTTTAGGTGTTTAGAGGTGTTTAGACCCCTCGTTTCTGCTCAGGAGAAACAGTGTCCAAGCCAAATGAAGGTTCTGAGCAGGCAAGGGAGTTGGTGACTGTTGGTCAGTGTTACCATTGGGCACACAGTAAACAGCATATGTCCATTTTTCACATATTTATTCACACCACACTTCTATTGCATTCTCTGCATTTTCTGTCTTAATAAATCCTATGTTTTTAAAATTAATACAACATAGTCTGTGTGTGGTCACTTGTCCTCCCCTTTGGGATCAACCATGTTTGAATAAAGATGCGGTTGAAAACAGTTTACCACATTCATAGTACCTAGGGACTCTCCTGGCACCGGGAGCTGCAGCCATCCTACTTTCCTACACAGTCTGCTGGAACTCACTTCTCTTCTGCTTTTCCAAGTCCCTTGAGCCTCCATGAAGCTTTTCCTTAGCTACCATCCCCGCAATGGCTGCTGTTTGTCATGGTCCCTAGAGGTAGAGGAGCAAGCAGGGCATTGTTTCATGTCTCCAGGGTGTTCTGAAATGCACTGCCAGTCCAGAAGTGGTATCATCTCACTGACAGGATTTTAATGAAAGTTGAGTCTATTACCATGGAATTAATCATGTTATTTCTCAAAATGGATTTAAGCATGCTTTGAAGGAGATCTGGAATCAGGGACGAGGAAGATGGGCATTAGCTTCTACTGGGAAAGTACAAAACCCTAAAACAACAGATAATTTTGAAGTAGAGTCCAATGCACATGGCAGTAGTTGAGATCCAGCCAAGCATTAGGTGAGGTACCCAAAGAGCAGTAGGGTCCGTGTTACAACATTACTGGGAAGACATCTGTCCTTCACAATTTACTTATCCTGGCTACGACTTTGAAAACCATGTTTCACTGGACAATTGCACTGAGCTAAAACTACAACTACCCTTAGTTCCACTAGTCATAGAATCATAGAATCATAGAAACATTTAGGTTGGAAAAGACCTCTAAGATAGTCCCTCCTGGCTTGTCTGAACTCATGAAACCTCAGCTACGAAAAGGACCCTGTTCTCAATGGAAATCCAGTCTCATATCCAACAGCCTAAGGATCAAGGACAACATGTATGGCCATGATGCTTTTCATACTGTCCTGCTGCTTTTGTTTCAGGCTGGCCACAAGACCTTGTTTGCCCACAAATAATGTAATGGCTTTCCACTAGTAACAGGCATTACCTTGGTTTAGAGACACTTATTGTTATAGATGTGTGTGCTGCAACTGCTGCCATGGATGTATGAGTATCTCAGAGCACCTGAATTTATTCATTTATTAGACACAAACCCAGGAGGGTTGATGGTAACATTAGGATTAGATGATCCAGTACCAAACATTTGGGTGCCTGAAGTAGCCCAGATACCTGAAGTAGGGCAGGTGGATTCCACTCTAATGCAGCATCTCCTCAAAAGAGTGATGCTACACAACACTGGAGCAATACAATAGTATGTTAGATTGGCAGTGGCAGAAGAATTAATGGGGCAAAGTTGCTTTTCAGAAAAAGAAATAAGTCATTGCTGCCAACATCTCACATTATTTCTGTTTATCACTGTCTTCTCACTTTTGTAGTGGCACAGAGGTAGTTATCCCTTCTCCTTTATTGTGGTTATCTTTCATCCTTCCTCCTCTCTACTTAAAATTCATCTCTTCACATCAATAATCCCACAACCTCAATTACTTTTTGAAGAAACAACATGATAACAAGCACTGGTAGCATCTTTTAAAGTATTTCTTACAGTGATTTTCTCCTGAGTACACATTCCAGTTTGCTATGACACTATTATTTGAGACTGTATGGAAATCAATATATATAAAATGTAAAAAAAGTAAATGTTCTTGACTGTCAGCTACTTTTGATATTTTAGTTTGGGCAATCTTTTTGAAAACTACTTGTGAAGAACTTGCTTTCTGGATTTCTTCTCAGAATGTTTCTCATTTCTATTTTACTGCATTCTTAGGAGCATCCTCTTTCTCACACACAGTCCCTGCCAACAGCACCATCTCTAATTTAGCAGTTCCTGTGTCAACGAAGAGTGTAGCTTTAACACGTGCTTCCAGTTGTAGAGAAAAGGAGCCAGTTGCAAGCAACTGTCTCTTAATGATTTTACACCTAACTTCTACTAAAATTTACATAATTTTCTAAAGGTTAATCAGCATGAATTCATTTCCTGTTTAACAAGAGACAGTTGTTCGTAAGAGCGGTGAATAGAAGGGTCTTTGGAATGATGGACATTAAAGCACTTAAGCATAGATTAACACAGTCTATATTTTGTTTACATCCCTAAAACTGGTGTCTCTTTTTACATTCTCCTGTTTCTCCAGAGACATGGGGCACAATAAACACAGGAACTTTCGGTCAGGTGTTCACTATCTGATCCCATACTTTAGTATCTGGCTGTAACACTGCTCAGTGCTTCTTATGTCATTTAGTTACTTGTCAGTAATTGACTTACTTCAGGACATTTTTTTTTGCTTGGTTATTTGGTTGGTTTTGTCTTGATGTTTTCTGCTGCCCATTGCTACATGTCGGAGTGTAGTACACTTGAAATAACTCCATATGCACATGTAGCCCAATATACACTTTTTTTCTGAGCATTTAAATGAGATTGTGGGTGATGGTAGCAGAATTAGGACTTCACTGATAAGATCTGAAGTTTTAATCTGGACTTACTTCAAGTCTTTCTACTTCTGAAAGCTGATTCCACTCAGCACAACTTAAATGCCTAAGTGGTTATGTGAGCTGAGATCTGACCTAGATCTGATGCTAAACACATTGTTCCCTTTTGTGCTGCTGGCTACAGAAGCATTGTATCTTAACCAGTGTAGCTGCGGAACTTTTGAACAGGTACTTGGTCTAGGATAACCATGTGTTAGGGTTGATCAGATAACACTGACTTGTGAGGTGTTGTTGCAAGCAGCTACTGTCTTTCCTTTCTGCCCAGCTTTCAGTCAAATATTCGTTGGGTAAGAGATTTCCTAAGGAAGAAAATTTTATCATGTTGTTCTTGACCAGATCTTTGTTAAACTGCCTTATAGCTTTAGGAAAACTGTTATTCTAGAAAGTAAAACTGCAGATTGTCCATCACTGATTTCATATAAAAAGGAAGATCATTTCCATCAACTTCATACTACTGAGTAGGGAACAACGAACAGGGGAAAGTTGGGCACTTGTGAGTAAGGTAGCGTCTCAGCTATTTTAGCATTTAAAAAAGAAAGAAAGAAAAATACTTTAATACATAGCAATGCAGAAAGATTTACAGTTAAAACTTTGAAATCATGAGTATTTAGGCCTGGATGTTCTCATAAAATTCCCCACGCAACTTTTATCACAAACTCATCTACTCTTTCATAACTTTACATTAAAGACCATCAAATAGAAGTGAAGAGTCTTCTGGCAAAAAAAATATCCTCAAAATGTTTACCTAGTCATAACTAATAGTTTTTGATTGTTTCTTAGTAAGCTTGGAACCCATTATAGAAAGTGCAATTAAGAGTCTTGACATTTACTGTTTGTTCCAGTTCAAATTTACTAATGGATACAATTCCGTTCCTTTTTACATGACACAATGCCACAAATTCAGTTCAGAGTAATGCAGACTTCCAAGGGTGAGCTGGGAATAATTACACAGAAGGTCAAAAGCCTCTTGCTCTGCAGTAAGTACCATTTCTGACAGGCTTGCTAGTTTGTTTAAATAGAATGTTATAATCAAGCAGATATTGGAAATGATCTCAAGGAGATTACTTTCAAACAATACAGAGCCTCCCTTATATAGAAAGATATACTTCATTTTCAGTTATGCAGAGGGTCACCAATAAAGAAGGATCTTTTAATACTAAAGAGCAAATAGAGTTCTGCTCATTGCGAGCTACAATTCCTTACTCAAAGTAGGCTTTTATTATCAAACTTGAAACTAAAAGTAGGCTGAACATCTGGCCCAGTGCAAACAAACTGCATAACTGTCTTTAAAGCAGCCTCCACGCATGAAAGAAGTGATACTTTTGTGAATGAAATTGGATACTGAAGTATTAGAAATTCAAATACTCCTCTGGTCATTTTGTAGAGAAAGACTGGGGGAGGAGGAGTGGAATAGATGCTGACTACAGCGTGCTGTCTACATTAACCAAAGGTGTGGAGGTGTGGGAACATACATATAAACCTTTCTCTGGAGTTCGTTGTTTTATTAAGATGAAGGAAATTAAAAAAAGTTGTTACTTTCTCTCCTCTCCATGTAACAATTCTTGCTGTTCAGTGCTAGTCCTGAGGAGACACGTATGTCACCATTTCCACTGTTAATAAAGTTACTGTAAGCAAATAACACAACTAATTTGTCTGTATTTGAGAATGAAGACCTGCATACTCTGCTCCATGGTGTTACAGAAGCTCTTCAGGTTCTCTAGGGAAACCCTGAGATCTGCCTAGACTTGCTGTGGGATATGACTGAACTGAAAGAGGCATAGAACAGGCAACAGGCAGACACTACTGTGGTGAAAGCAGTCCAGGGTATCAATGGTATTCCTCAGCATGAAGAGTGTCCTTACGCTGTTTTCTTTTATTTGTTTTTGTTTATTCCAAGTATCTGAGGTACTCAGAAATGTTCAAGTAAAAAGAAACACCATGCCCTGATTTGAGAAACAAACACTTTGTGAACAGCTGAAGTACTTCAGCTCTGAAAGAACAAGTAGAAACTTCTGCCAGCTTGCTGCAAAACTGCCAAGAACTCCACATTCGCCATTAGTTATTTTTATCAGTGAGGGAAGCTGGCTGAAGGCCTGAGCAAAGAGGTGGGCCTTCAGTCCTTTGCTGAACAGGGGAAAGCTCAGGTTTAGATGTGTCTCAAAGAGAAGGAAGAGCAATTGCCTGTCCTCCACAACACCACACCCAGATTTCCTTCTACCATTCTCCAAGGCTTGCTGAAAGAGTGTTGGTAGCAGAGAACAGACAGTCTCGATCAGCTGGTCTCTGGCTCATGCGGCCATCATCACTTTGTAAGTCCATTTGGAGATCAAGTTTCTGACTGTCTCATCACCTTGTTTTACTCAACAGACTTGCAGTTCCCTTGACTCATGGCCCTAAACAGAGTGTGCAGCCCTTCTAGTCCATATAGGACTAGAAGGAGATCTACATGGAGACAAAGCAGCCCATCTGCTCAGTGATCATGAGATCATAGCTGTTCTGCTGCAATAATCTCTCTGTGCAGCATGTGTCACGCGTCTGAACCGTTTGGCCTGTATATCAACAGGTTTGATCTTGCCTCTGGATGATTCCTGAATAGATTGCTGAAAAGCTCTCCAAAGCACCTCCACCTTTTACACAGACTCCACCCTCTTTACTCACAGTGGGTTATGAGGAAGTTGCTGCTTTTTTTGTTTGTTGCTTCAACTGACTGTTATAGACCGCAACTGTATTTTATGCACTACATAAATTGTGAGGCTTCTTGCAAATCTCATAACAGAAAAGTGCTTTAGGCTTGAATGCATTATCTTTGAAACATGGGAAAGGGAGTAGATTGGATTTAAAATGTGCACACAAGTAAGATGACTCAGTTGGATTTAGCCATGTTGATGGATGGTCCTTTAGAAGTTGTACTTCCAACTGCAGTAATCATCCACTTACATTTCTGACCACATCTGAACCAAATCCAAGTAACAGGCTCATGACAGTTTTGGATCCAAGACAGTCTTAACAATGGGTTGATTGACACAAGCCAGATTTTTGGGGAGGGTTATTTGTAAGCACATGCATTTTCACACAGTAGCTCAAATGAGTAATAAGTCACACTCAGTGCTAGCCTGCAAATTTAAATAGAAGTGCCATGCTTTTTTTTTTAGTCATAGGTGTGTGCTCAGCGTTCTTTGGCCAAGGGATGCTGTTGATGCATCTGTAGCTACAATCCCAACTCCTGCCCATCTAGGCTCCTTATATGCAACCTGCCAGAAGTCTGTCCAGGTATGCTTGGCCTGACCTCCCTCCACCCTGACCTCCTGGTGACATATTTATAGCATGCTAACCTGCTGGATGTACCTGAACTCATAAAGCACTAAAATTCTCTGAAGGAAAGTCTCCACTTGCTCAAACATTTGTTTGATGGCCTTCCAGCCCATCAGTAGTGGAACTGGCTCTAGGATGGCCTCAGGTAACCCTTGGGATGCAGAGCAGATATACCATATTTCACCTGCACCAGTACACCTACATGTTCTTACCAAGCAGAATTCTCTCTTGGCCTGTGCAATGGAAATTAGAATGAGGTGTGCCAACATGTATCAGTAAAGAAATGCACCCTTAATCCATCAATGTTTGCTTTATAAAGACTGAAGTACTGTAAAAGCCATTCCTTTATGCAACACAGCCTATAGATTATAAAACTCAAGAGACAAAGCATGGATTAAGTGCATTACCACACAATGGACACATGTCAGTTTGGTTTTTATCACTGTCAAACAAGAACTGGGAAAGAGTCATAAGAAAAATATTTATAGTAGTAAATCCCTGTAGCAACATCTTAACATGATAACATTCAGCCTGAGCACTAAAAGAACTGGAAGTATGCAGAGTACAAAGTGACTCAGGTATTCCAGATAACGCATGACATGTTGTAGAGTAATTGTACTAATATTTCTGGCTGGCTAATAGAAGTTGCAGGAGAAAATGCACTTCACAAGTTTTGGATAAGAAACTAAAAGCGTCTGGGCTGGCTACACATTACCCTTAATGCAATAAGTATAGATAGCTTTTCTTACCATTAACGACATGATCTATGCCAGTAAACATCTTCCAGAAAGTAAGGAGCGCAAATTATAACTGCTTTCAGAAGTCATACAACAAGGTGTGCACTGTTCTGCAGTCTCACATAATTGTGGAAATACCATCACAGCAGTAGTTCGCCTCTCTCTGGATTTTTCCCCTTTACGTGCTTACGATGACAGTTTGCTTTGCTTTACTTTACTCACTAATGTGGTTAAAATTTGTAACCCTCTTGATGAGTGCCACGGTTACAGAGCACATCTCTTTCAACAGGTTCCTTTTTCCTGGCGGCAATACAATGCCTCTGATTCATGGGCTGCAGGACAGTGGTGGTGAAATCACTGGAGCTCGCTGTCCTTTGGCACTACCAGAGAGCTGCTCTAAGCAGAGGAATTACCTTTGAGTGGAGAATGCCATCCCTGACTTTGGCTTTTGAGGTTTAGTTTCTTTGCCACTATTTTCCTCTTTCATTACATTTCAGAAACTAAAAGGAATGCAAGCGTTTCCATATCACACTGTATAATTTAACAGAAGACTAATATTTTGTCTGGCAGCCTTTGTAGCTTGTATAGATGATTTCTTACATCAAGCTTCCCCGTCACTTCTCTCCCTCCTTTCCCCATCCCTCTAAATGTGATGTTTTGAAAAGCAAAGCTGTTTGACTGCAGAGTCCCTTCTACCATTTAGTAAATGAGGGATGGGTTAATAAATCAAATGTCTTTGGCTGATGTTCCTTCTCTATAGTTTTCTTTGCGAACATTCAATTTATCAAAAACACATTCATTCGAATTGACTGGAAATGTTTCATTGGGACTGACTTTTAGTGATAAGTGGTTTTGATTGTTTGTTTGTTTGCTTGTTCATTTTAAAGGAGATTTTCAGGGCAGAGAGTAGAGAAAGAGGGGAGAAGCCTTTTGGAGGACTGTAGAGTAAGGGTTTTTTGGCAAAGTAACAGGTACTTTAAAATATGCAGCTTGTATATCCCGAGAGGACTGCTTCTGTATTTCTGTAATTCTCCTCTGTGGGCCAAGTGCATTACGTGAAATACATTTCCCACCATTTGCAACAGCCAGGAGGTCTGTGACACAGTTCAGCAAGAAGGAAACTGGGGTGCATGAGTGACATTCTCCACTACGTTCACCTCATATAAACACTCCAGTTACAGATGCCACAAGGTGCCTTGATGCTTTTTCCATACAGAAAATGATAATTTCCAGGTAAATAAATTGCATTTTTGAAACAAAACTCTGCTTTTGCAAAAATACTCATAACAGCAGTGATGATAATATTTTCATGGGAAAAGAAATCCCATATTCTGATTAACATTTATTACTCGTGTCTTTGTGGATCTTCTCTCATTGAGAAAAGCTCAAAGAAAAAGCAAGTCTGATATGATCAGTGAAGAATCCGGAAGTCTGCAATGGGGGTCTGTTTGTACCTATTCCTTTCAACATTGATTGTGCTCACCTTCCTTTTGGAATGAAATTAGGCTTCTAGAAGAACCTCTTAATACCTTTTCTTGGGCTTGATACCTGTACTCTTTTTTCCTGCCCTACAGTACTGCCATTCTTTTGATTATTACATTAGATTCAAATAATGATGCTATGTTCCTCTTGACTGAATGAAATGTAAATATTGATTAAAGCTTCAATCAGCTTAAAATATCAGAAACTGAAAATGATGCTGCCAAAAAGATGGATATTTAATATACTGCTGAATACTTTCCAGTTTTTCTTCTTTGTGTTTATCAGTGCGTTAATTTTTCCTTGTCGCACCAGCATATTTTTATTATTTAAGCAAATTACCATGGCTGAGGTAAGTAATAAAATTATTCTTTGTTAGCTGGCACATGACCATCTCTTTCATGTGTACAAGAGTCATCCATGAATTATAAGGATGTAATGTCCCTGATGGAGTTAGTGTTGACATCATAAATCCTTGCTCTGATAAAGACGCTAATATGTGTTGTTGCCAGTAGTTTGCTGACACCGCTGGTAGTTAAGGGCACAAATAAAGACATCTTTCTTGGCACAGTACCATGAAAGCCAAAGTTACTTTGAAAGGAAATAGCAGCCAGGTGAATTTCAACTCCTTTGAAAATTCATCACTTAAACAGGGAACCATACAGCTACCTAGCTAATTATGTTCTTGTGTGCAGATAATGTGCTTTAAAGACCGCGGTCAGATGAATATAAAACAAACAGAAAAAAAAGTGTGTATCTGATGCATTCAGCAATAGCCTGTTAATTGTTTCAGCTTAGCTAAAGCAGTCCTAGAGCAGACAGTGGCTCACCATGGCATAAGTATATGGCTGCAATGGACCCAGCGCAAGGAACAAACCAGACCCAGTTGCCTGTATTAGCTTCCTACCCTTTCTCCAAAAGGGACACAAACATGGCCTCCTCTGGCTCCAGGCCCTGATTTAGTACTGCTGTCACTCTCTGTAGCTGCAGTTAGGTGAGGTCAGCATGTCTGTGTGGGTTTTGGAGGCTAACCTGAGCACTCCTGTGTGAAATGGTGACCAATTTCTCCCAAACCAACAGCGGCAGTCATGGAATGTAATGATGCCTGGCCGAGGTGAGCTTCTGGGTATTAAGAAATTCAAGTCACATCACAGCACACATCCATAAAACACTGACTCGTATCTAAACAAAATCCTTTAAACACACCCTGAAAAACAGGGTCCTCAATGCTGCGTTCCGCACCGCCATTGCTAAGAAGACCTATGTTCCATGACCTTAAAAGCTCTTTATCTCTTTTTGGGTAGTTTAACAGGCCTCACTGCTAAAGTTCTCCTCATCCATTTCTGGCACTCAGCTCTTTCTTTTCTCTATTAATTAAATTCCACCTCGATATCTTAAGGTGGCACATACGGAATCTCATACCACACCACCAGTGCAAAGCTGAAGATTCCAGATTTTGCTTCAGAAATTGTATGCAGCTCCTGGACAGTGATATGAAAATCTTCGCTGTAAGAGAATACATTATGATATCAATTACTCAATTTGGGCTAAAGTGTCAGGTGTCATTATCAAAAGCATTCTAAAAATCTTCATGTTAGTGTTCCAACTATAGACTTGGCTTAAAAATAATAATATTGTAAAAATGCGTTCCTTCTCTTTGCTTTCTCCATTCTTGTATAATTCCAATTTTAAATTTTCTCTGCTGCTCTGAGAATGATAAGCTCTTGCCTCTGTTTAAGGCTGGGTCTCACAATGTCACATAGCTCTGGCAGCTGTGGCTTTGAAAGAAGGCCAAAATATCTGCCTTTTAATGTGCAAAAAGTAGATGTTATTCAAGCGCCACATACAAAATACACTGCCTGTTATCTTGACAATGAATATGTGTATTCCATCAACAGTGCTTGGCTTCCTTATGCCAATGGTATAGTTTTGTTAATAGTACTGGTTTTCATATCATTTACCTGAAAGCTTTCAAATCTCCAGCTTGTGTAAAGTACCTGACATGCCAACTTACAGCTCAAACCAGATTGTACCTGTTTTAAGCACTCTGCATGGATTTCTATCCAATTTCTACCTATTTGAGGCTTGCTGGGACCTGTCAGCATTTTCACTTTGTTCTTAGCTGGCGAAGTATTGATATGACATTTGTAAACGTTGCCAGATGAATTGGTGGCAAGGGTTTGGTACATAATTCAAGAACTTCAGGTTTTCAGATCCTCTGAAGCAGCAGCCAGCCTTGGAGCCAAGATTTAATATCATTAGTGTATTAATATATGTCAGCAGTTGAGTCCATTTTTTGTACCACATTTCACAGAAAATACCCTACCAACGGCAACTGATCAAAGATGACAAGCTCTTTTTTGGCTATCGCCTGTAATATGGGCTACTTAACTCCTCTGTTCCTTCCCAGAATGGAAACTGTGGCTTTTGGTGAAATAATGGAGCTTCTGTTTCTTTGCTGCTGTCAGAAATGGAAATTCAGCACAATCTTTTCATCAGCTTGAAATGCCACATCAGATTAACAGCCCTGATGCCAAGTGGAGGGTATCTGATGCATTGCTTTGAGCTGTGGTTCTTAATGCTCTTCAGTCCACCACTTTGTAAAAGCACCTCAACCTTCCTGTTCCTCCCCTCATTAGAGCAGTGCAAACATGAAAAAATTAACAGAGGTTAAGATCTTAAGGAAATAGCTCTGCTCGAGCAATCTCAAGTCCGCTATAGGGCTACCAGGGCAAAAGGATCACCTCAAGGAGGGAAGCACACCAGTGGGGATGTAAACTGGAACTCATTGGTGCATGCAGCCTGCTCTGTGGCCACATAAATCAGACACTGAGGGAGAGCGAGCAGTGTTCAGATTGATTCCTGCTACCCCTGATTGCCAGACTTGGGTGTTTGAATGGAGGGGAGTGGTCATACCAGATCCACTTGGTGCGCCAGCCAGGCTGATTAACACTAGCATCGCTCTCCATGAGCTGTAGAAGCAGCCAGGAAGCACCAGAGAGCAGTGCATATGAATCACTGGTCTCTTGATCTTAGACTTCTCAAAAGTTGCGATAATGAAGCTGGGTGTGAATAACATGCCCGTTGTGGCCAGCAGTCCAAGGAAGCCACTGCCATCCTGCTTAGACACCATCTTGTTACTAAATCTTCTTTTCATTTCACGTACATGCGGAGCGCCTGCTATGAAGTGCGTTGTTGTCATAATGAAATAATGGAGAATCAGATGGAAAAATGTGTGTTTGAGCACTTAAAGCTAGACTTGTAGACCACAAAACAGACTTCACAAGTAGAGGTCAAGGTGGCACCAATTAGGACAAGATTATATTTAATGAAGAGTCACCTGGATTGAATTAAGTGTATTTTCTTGGATCTAGCAGACTGGAATCAGGATAAACAAACTGCTCCAGAATTCCTAGGTGACCTTCCAATAATTATGACCAAATTTGAGTTTCTAGTTTTCTCAGCCCCCAAATTATCTTTTATATAAGAATGCACATTACTACTCGGGAGGTCTGTTTGTTGTGATTAACAGAGCATAAAACAAATCTCTCACACACAATACTGCAGGTGGAGGCTGCAAAGCAGTTTCTCCAACCAAAAGAGCTAATGGGCCTCCAGTGTAAAACACATTTTTGTAACTCCCTTTCTTCAGACTTTCTTTTGTTGTGAGAAATGCAATGCCAAAAGAACTTAATCGCTCTGTTTTCCAGTCCATAAACTGCTGACATGTCACTGGTGTTGTAGTTAAGCATACACATCCACCAGAGTTTAAGCTCATGCTACAATCAAGCACTGGGGCCACTGCTTTTCTTTTTGTCATAAATTCTATTGTATACCTGAAATATGAAACTGTACCTCTTCATGGGAATACAGAATAAACTGTGATGCAGATACCGCTCAATCTTGCAGGTTTGATCTGTGGCATCTTTGCCCCTTGTGTAGAGAGAATGCTTATGAGAGGAAGAGAAGGTCAGAGAATTAGGTTGAATCTAATCTCATTTTTTTGCAAGTCTTGCACTGTATAAACTACTCATTCACATTAAGATGAACATTGGTCAACAGTTTTTCAGCACAAAAGAGTTTCTTTTGAGAAATATATTTGTTGAATGAGCTCTGCTTATCCATCCAGGACATTTCAATGCATACTTAATAAACCCATGAATATTTTCATATCCCAAAAGAGTCTGCATCAATTCTTTGGACCCTATGAATTTTCACAGCTTCTTAGTGAATACACACTTGTCAACTTCCACCATTTCTGCTGGCAGTGAAAACAGCAAAAGCTCGGTATTTTTAGACAGATGCACAACGGGTTTCCTTTAAAGTTGACTTGAACTATCTGAGATATATGGTCTGACTTAAAATGGGACTACCACACAGTCTCCTCTGCCCCCTCAATAAAAAATAACAAACAAAAAAATAGGTCAGAACAAAACCAACCAACCAAACAGAAAAGACACCACACCATTCTTTGTTGACCCGAAGTCATTTCATAAAGGCTTTTCAAGAGTTAGCCAAACTCCCAAATTCCTGAGAAACTTAAAACACCTGTCATAAACAGAAATGAATTTCACTACCAGTATTTCCTTCACACTGACTTGAATCTTCAAGCCCGTGACTCATGATCTTGCCTGCCAAGACTCAAAATACTGCTTTTACACTACAAAAGAATGAGAAGACCTAGATATCCACATGGGATGCAAAATGCTTGCTTTTCCTGCAACAAAGCTAGATATAAACTTGATGCAATTGATGCTTCAGATAAAATTATACAATTTTTTAAATATGTCTCTCTGTATTTGTTTAATTTGAATCATGGGGCCAGAGAACCATATTTCAGAAGAGGAGAAATACACCAGAGTCAGTAATTCCTACAAAGCTCCTACAAAATTCCTACAAAGTAAAGGCATTTCTGTAAACCTTTATGTAGCACATACAAATGAAGGTGTGAAGAAGCACAAATGCTTACGTTTGGCATCATCTGATTCAGTGGTTCACAACCTAATTACATTTGAGTCTTAGCACTGCCATGATCCTCTTTCCTCTAACCCTGACTCATAGGATTGCTACCTAATCATACTTCGCTCTCATCCCAGCTCCAGGATTATTGATATTGCCTTATATCCCTTCAGCCCTTTTCCTGTCATCCTGTCTCCCTCCTATCTGAGTTCTTGGTTCATGCTACAGATGCTTTACGACTTCTCCATTCTGCTATTAACTTCTTTCTTCTCCCCCAGATGCTTATTCTCCTGTCCTACCCTGTGCCAGGCAGGAGCTAAGGGTGACAACCCTGAATAGACCCATATGAATCTGTCACATCGTGCCCGCACAAAGGCCAGTGCACTTGTCAGCTTGGCTAACAAGCAGTGGGAGTCTTGCTTCCCCAGGCAGGAACTGGTGACTTGCATTATCCGGTTGTGCTGTTTGTGGTTGTGAGTAATACGGCCGTTTGCAAAAGGATGCTGAGAAACCCTGAGTTCTGCATCCTGTGCTCCTACTATGAGTAAAAGCACCAAGTAGTATATTATTATCATCATAACTAAATATATTACATGACAGTTATTAAGTACTTCCCATCCAGGTCCTTTGTAAACTAAAGTGTTGGTGCCTCATGCAGATGCCCTTGGAGTCAGCATGGTATGTGTACTACTAAGACACACGGCACAGGTTACACTGGAGAAACAAGATACATTTTATGGCCTTTGGCTTTGGCATGAAGCCAGACAAACAACTCTAAATCAGTACGTTAAGTCATTGGATGTTGAGGAAAAATAAATAAATAAAATGAAACTCTGAAGTAGATTTGGGGCAAGAGTAAGCCTTCAGTCACCACTGACAAGGGACTCCCGAGAGACATCAGAAACATTTGTTTACTGTGCAGGTGATGGAGCACTGGCACAAGTTGCCCAGAGAGGCTTTGGAGTCTCCTCCTTGGAGATCTTCAAGCACTGCCTGAACATGGGCCTGGGCACCCTGCTCTAGGTGGCCCTGCTGGAGCAGGGGCTGGGCCGGGTGGAACCAGAGGTCCCTTCCAACTTCAGCCATGCTGTGATTGTGCAGTCGTATGATAAGTCTGATTGCAGAAGTCAGGAAGAAGGGTTAGCTCCCTCTCTTGTTGCTCCAGTCTTCCCCAGTGGGCTCTCTTCCCAGGAAACCGTGATCCTGGCCCCTGGAGAGCCCTCACAGTTAGGATGGCTCATGCAGAGGAGCACTTGTGGTAGAATATGGAGCTTGGCTCCTCCATCACCCACCCACACTATCCCCACAGGCTCTCACACCTTCAGACACCCCTCGTGTCCTGGTGCCACACCTCAGAGCACACACAGCCTTCCTTCTCCTGCAGTTGGCAATCCAGGACCCCAGTGGCCCACAGCAGAGCCCTGCCTCTGTCCCAGACCCCTGAGAACAGAAAAACATGCAGAAAATAATAATTACCTCTTTGACTATGACAGTACTGCATAGCACATGGGGCTCTTCTGGACTCTGGATGAGTGCACTCCTGCTTCATTCTGCTCTAATGGGGGCTGGCACCAAGCACGTGAATATGAGTCAGCCTTCATGCCGTGCCTTTGGGACCAGGGATGGCACCCGAGCCCTGCTGCGCTGAAGGTGCAGTCTTTCAATCCATAAGCAGCAGTCTAAATCAGAAATGGAATAAAAAATATGTTGAGCCCCAAAGCCTCCATAAAATTTATGGGTACATGGCTATCAAAGTGAATCAAACTAAAGCTGATGGTCCCAAAGGGTCACATTAGTTTTTCCCACAAAAAGAAACCCATGAATGTAGCACTTCTGTCCCACACTTGGCAAATTACTCATCTATTTTAATTTGCAGTAACCAAGACTGAGTTACATTCATCTTCCCAGATGTTGTTAGTGATGAAAGCCCAAGGAATAAGCCTTTTCTGCTGTTGATGTACTGTGTGCCAAACCTCGTCCTGAGCCCCTGGCTCCCGCTGTACTTTTCTTGTGTCTGTACTGCTGCTTTGTGATAAACGAAACTTGCAGAAGCACACGTACTGTGGTACAGGAACAAGCTTCTCGTCTGGGAGTGGTCAGTGCCGGAGGCTAAAAACTCGTGTTGTGTGTTCATCTGCAAAGCCTCATGTAATAACCAAAGCAAAGTTATTATAACTGAAGCAAGGGTGCTGAGGCTTTGATTATAGATGTCAAACAAAACGGGAAACAAAGCAGCTCTAAGGGAGGAGAATGGCCTGAGCCCTGTGTTCTCCTCCCTCCACTTGTCATGACGAACTGCTTTTCCTTCATTGTTTTATTTGCTCTAAAGCCTCTGCAGCATTCCCTTCTTGGCATGTCTGTAGCATCCGTGGAAGCTCAGAGTTTACTCTTAGTTAAGCTGAAAAGCCCCACCTGGCACAAATGATCCATTGTAAATAAATAAATATACAGAAGCAAAAAGCCTAGCAGAAATGCTGCCTTTTCCCCAGTTTTTTGGAGAACACACCTCAAAAACACATTGCATACTTCACCATCCAACTCAAACAGCCATGTTGCCAGTTTGCATGTGCAGAGATGAATTTCACAGATAATTACGGGTTTGCTGTTACCATGATAGCTGAAGCTCCTTACCCCTCTCTGGTGGGAGAAACCTCTTCTTCATGCCTCTGCTGACCCCCAGGGCTCTGTGTCTCCCTCATCCACCTCTGCTCATGGAGTGTGTGATGGTGGCAGCATGGTGTGGATAACACTAGGCTGTCCTGGTGGCCTGGGGACCCTCCTCAGGTGGCCAGGCAGTCCCATCAGATGGACTTTGTAGTCCAGGCTCAGGCTGTGTTCATGGTGGCTGCATGGAAAACAACAACAGGTCGGGTCTGGGGAGTGCCTTCAGGGCACCCCTTGAAAAATCAGCTCAGCTGTGGTGTTAGGCATAAGAAGAGGTGGGGCATTCATGTCCTCCTCTTGGCCTTTTCGATCTATTATCTTAAAGGTCTTCAAAATGGCTCCATGGGTTTTGCATCAATGTGGTCACCTAACTCCAAAGATATTGTCATCAATTCTCCTTGTGCTTAGAGACATGTGCTCGTTGAGGTGACCAAAGCACTCAGTGCCTACATGCTTGTGCACACGCATGTGTATGCGCATACCTGTAAATGAATATTTGTATTTACATGCCTGTATGTGCTACCAGCCAGACCTCTGATGTCACCGTGCGCACTGCCTGTACTTAAGAACAAATGGAGCTCTGTGTGCTGGATAAAGCTGTGGAGCAGTTGCAGCCAGTGTCCCGCAGCAGCTGGCCCTCCCATTGGGTGGCTCCGCCATACTTCCACCAGACTTTGGAGGCAGAAGCTGTTTCCCAGGACATCCGCTGCTGTTCCTGCCTTGGCCACACAGAGATGGGCTCCATCCCATCGCAGCAATGGAGCAGTTCTGGACCACTCTTCTCCCAAACTTGCTGGTTCCTCAGACATGGCTATGCATGGTTGTATCTATCAGCAAAGACTGGATTCATCTCTGTTCATATGGCATGCGAAAATGACCACACCAGCTCTGGTGGAAAGGGTTATGAATCTGCTACCTGAAAATCAGATCCAAAGGAGCAACCTGCCCGTGTGTTAGCTAAGGTGACACAATGGCTATTTTATTTTTGCTGTTCACAGTAGTTTCTTTTCTATGTATATTCACAGGGTGAATGTATTGTACTCCTGACCAGTCAGAGCCTGCTGGAAGGAGACAGAAAAATGCTGCCCTACAACTGCTAATTCCCTTGCTCTCCCTCCGTATTCAGAGCAGAGAGCGGTGGCAGAGTTCCCCATTTCTGGTGCTGCCTATGTTACACTGTGTGTGTCACATTTATGGTCCTATTGGTCACAGGATGGGGAAATTTAGTAACTCCTTACAGACCGCATTTCAGCGTTCCTTGACGACACGGCATGAGTAAGAAACATAGAGGGGAGCCCACAATAAATGTTACAAGGGGAAATACCTTTGGCTGATAAGAAGCTGAGTGGATGACAAATCACAAAAGCCTCCCATGAACCCCACAGGAGCAGATAACCTTGAGACGTACCTGTATATAAAGATTAAACAGCAACCTGAGCTTGGCGGAGATTTATAGAGCATTGTGAGTGTCTTGGTTTCAGTGTTTGCTTTTGCAGTCGTTTCTGGGCTTTATTGTTAGTTTCTGTCTGTTAATACTCTGTACGGGCCCAAAAATACACGCATAGAGAAGTCACCCCAGAAAAAAAAGAATTCATTGGAGATATTTTACAAGGAGATTTTATAGATCAATATCCCCAGTGAATGATAACCAGGAAAGGGCACGGTGCATCTGTGAGAGAGGTTGTGCAAAGATATAAGCAAAAACACGAAGGATAAAATATATTGACATATTTGAGCTTACTGGCTAAATCTGGTTATTCATTCCTCTGTAAGTGGCAGCCCCAGTTATTATGGGCTATATATTTTTGCTAAGACAAATATGTGAGGTAGTAAATGCCTCCATTAGTATGCTTCAACAGGAAGGGTAGTGGCTACTGCTGCTATTCAGGGCCTCTCAGAGAAAATACCTCTGAGTGAAAAAAAAAAACGTGGCCAGTTACAGACTGGGTCAAAACCTCAGTGAGGGAAACAGTTCTGCCTAATGACTGAAGCAGGCGGGTAGGGATGTGAAGTGGTTAGTGCTGCTCTGAGCATCAGGAAGCACTTTTGCGCTGTGCAGGGGACTGAGCACTGGCACATGCTGCCCTGAGAGGCTGTGGGCTCTCCTTGTTGGAGATCATCTGCCTGCACACAGACCTGGGCACCCCGCTTGAGGTGGCTCTGCTGGAGCCGGGCTGGGCCAGGTGGGCCCAGAGGTCCTTTCCATCTTCAGCCATTCCACGATTCTGTTGTTTCTTACACAACTACTGAGTCACCCCAGCTTTGTTGATCGCCTTTAGGTCTCTGCGTGTAAAAAGGTTGCAACTTTGTCCAGTTTGCAAAGATGGGAAAGGTTGATAAGGGACATGATTCCACAGCATGCACCACAACCACTGTGCTAAAGAGACTGCTTTTGTCCAAGAGCAGCCCACCCCACAAGGGTGGCTCTTCTTTGGAAAGGGCAAAATTCCCACTGACCACCAAAATTTGGCTCCCATAGCCTCACTCCTTCAACTTGCAACCAAAACGTAATGCCACGGGGTCACAGTGCAGCAGGCTGAAGTACAGCAAACAGGTTTTTCAGTCAAACCTCCTGCAGTGTATGCTTCCGTATTGCAAGTTGGCGAGAAGGAACAGCGTCATAAATGCGTAGGTAAAAGTCCTCATAGTCAGAGCTCCGTTCAGGAGGTGGGTGGGTTCCCAAGGTTCAAGGATACAATTGTTTCCACACGTAGAGAAAGATCCCTGCTTATCTGATGCAGCAGCTCAGCATGCAAAGCTGAAGGTGGTTACCAGCAGCCAGTCCTCATCAGTCACACAGGGAGTTGAGCATGCTCTGTATGGTGCACAAAAGCACACATCGACTTTTCACTTCACATGGACCATTCAATAACAAAAAAAGGGGGGAGAAGGGATTAGATGACAGTTGAGTTGTTGCTTGTGCAAGTGGAAGAAATAACTTTCCAGGAACAGACCAAGGGTCAGGGCAGTGGATGGTGTGGGTGTTTTTTGGAGATGCCAGACTAAACAGGCAGTGAGGTGCTTTACACTTACTGCTCTGTGGGGAGAAAAATGATATTAAGCAGTTAGGACACTGAGGAAGAACAAACAATGCATTGTGTGGAAAGCAAAAGTACCTTGGAAGGACTAGCAGCATGAGCTGATGTTCCAATTCAGACATCCAAGATCTGTCCTAGCAGGGTTTTGGTTTAAACACATCTCTTGATAAGGATCAGAGGTCTCAGAATCAAATCACTTTGTTTACATGTTTTTCTGCCTATAACATATGTAACACTGAGGCTTTTACTAGATAAATTATCATACTGGTTAAAAGCAAATAACTGGAGTTGCAAGGAAAACCCCATTTAAGGAGATTTAAGGAGAAATTTCACCATTAAGGGAAAAGCTCAGCTCACAGCCTCTGGCTTGATCTCCACAGCTGTCCTAAATACTGGCTCAAAAAAACCCACGAAACTTCTTAGTGGAACAGACATGAGGGAGAAGTCCACGGGTCTCAAAACGTTCCTAGAAGCAATCACAAATACCACCCAACTTCAACTAAGTTCAAAACTGAATTCTCCAGCTCACCAAAGCCCTCCTCCAACAGCTGTTCCTTCACTTGACATGCACACAATGAGCGAATCCCCTTTCAGTGGCATGGGCAGCTTAAGAATGTTATAGATTACTTGCATCCCTACAAATGGGGGATGAGGAGGGGAAAAAAAAAACAGGCAGACACAGAATTCCATTTTAAAATACGTAATGAAGTCAGATTATATAGTAATGCAAAATATTTTTATATCATCCCAGGACATTTTTGTTTATACTGCTGAGTGCTATTTTAT